>CM060347.1:6724962-6727462 GCA_030674155.1 Stramonita haemastoma | reverse complement strand
AGAGAGAGAGAGAGAGAGAGAGAGAGAGAGTGTGTGTGTGTGTGTGTGTGTGTGTGTGTGTGTGTGTGTGTGTGTGTGTGTGTGTACACACATTGCTGTCTGTCTGTCTGTCTGTCTGTCTGTCTGTCTGTCTGTCTCTGTCTGTCTCTCTCTCTCTCTCTCTCTCTCTCTCTCTCTCTCTCTCTCTCTCTCTCTCTCTCACCACACACACACACACACAACACACACACACACACACACACACACGCACACACACACACTCTCTCCCTCCCTCTCTCTCTCTCATAGGCCTGCGCGCGCGCACACACACACACACACACACACACACACACACACACACACACACACACACACACACACACTGTAATTTGAGCTTTTAAGATGTAAACAAAAATTCTTTCTATGTAAAAAAAATATGTCCTTTTACATTGCATAGTTTATGGCGATTTCTTTGGCACTGAATTTCTTCTTTTGGGACTTACCTGTTTCTGTTTTCAAAGCTTTGATATGTGTTGACTCTAAGTCTGTGTTCAGTGCTTTGCGGTCAGTAAGTTATTGTATAGGGGCGGGATAGCTCAGTGGTCAGAGCACTCGCTTTCTCCAAGTCAAGTTAAGCAGCATCAGGCGTGGCTACCAGTTGGATGGGTGACAGTTTGCACGGATGGCTTCAGTACAGTTCCCCCAGTTCACCCAGCTGTCAATGGGTACCTGCCCTCTTTAGGGTCAGGAAAGGTAAAGCAGCAAGGGAGAGGAGATTAGCACCGCCCTCAATATGCTGGCCCCTAGAAAAGCAGAGGTCTGTGATGCCTCACTCCCCTAGGACCCCCTAGGTTATGGGACACCTTTACCTTTAAATTATTGTAACAACACATGAGAAGGAATACTTAATGAAATCAACACCCCAATTCAATTCCTATCTTTGTGTAATACTCGTGTTACCTTTCTATCGATTCCATCCCATTGTAGTATATTTGGAAATGATCTTCCTGATCAGATTGCAAAACAGAGAGATAAAAATCTAAAATGACACAATCAAGTTACATGCTTCCACATACCTTACAAGATTGAACTAAACGACCCAGTGACTCCATGAAGCCACAAGTTCTATATTTGGTACAAGAGTATCACCGCTTGTTAAGAAAAAAAAAGTTTTTTTGACCAAGTACCAAAACGGAAATAAATCTGTCACAAAACTTAGAAAACGTCAAATTCTTAGACACTGAAGCAATTTTATATCAGACTTTCCAGTGTAATAAGGTGCCTTTCCATAATTATATATAAGACTTTTCACATCATTGTTTAACAGGGTAAAGTCCACGCTTCTAAAAACAAAATTGAGTAAGAATGATGTACCTTGTGGTAAAAGATTTACAAATCAGCATATACTTTTTAAATGTCCATGTTTTCAAGACATTTTACCCTCTTTTGTAGGTGAAAAAAACATGATCCACATGATCCTGTCCAATACTGAGTTAATATTAGAAATAACGTTATCTTTATTTTATTCTGTGTTCAGTATATTCCTTTAATTTGCTATTCTTGCTTGTTAATAGGTAGTTATTTGTATGTACTTGATTTGTGTGTCGTCCAAATCCCATAATGGCATAGACGTAAATTCAAAGACCACACACACACACACACACACACACACACACACACACACACACACACACACACACACACAACCACACACACACACACACACACACACCACAGCACACCACACCAGCCACACACACACACACACACACACACACACACACACAACACACACACATCCACACCCACATCGTGCCGCACACGACGAGGACGGCAGAGAGAGAGAGAGAGAGAGAGAGAGAGAGAGAGAGAGAGAGAGAGAGAGAGAGAGAGAGAGAGAGAGAGAGAGGAGAGAGAGAGAGAGAGAGAACAACAACATCAACAAAAACAACAACAACCACCTAAACTATATTTACACGCGCGCGCACGCACGCACACACACACACACACATACATACATACACACACACACACACACACACACACACACACACACACACACACACACACACACACACACACACACACACACACACACACCTCTATAGATGTAGTAGTAACCTACCCTGTTATTCAAAATCCTCTTCTTCATTATACACACATGGAAACTGAAAACGGTTGAGCCGGATTGGGGCCCCGTTGAGTGAGGGGGGGGGGGGGGTGGTGGTGGAGAAAAGAAGGGGCTGGAGGGGGGGGTGGGGTTGGTGGTGGTGTGAGGCAATGGACAAGATCTTTTCTGTTTATTTTTGTCACAGGGGGAAAAAGAAAGCTGAAAGTGCACCATGAGTCATGAACAGAAACCGGAAACATGTGTGGGATTTTTTTTTAAATATCTTTTTTTTAATTTGATAGTATGATTATCTGACTCAAGGTTATCGCAGTACACAACTGCTTACAGTAGCTCATTTGTTTTGGTGTGTGTGTGTGTGTGTGTGTGTGTGTGTGTGTGTGTGTGTGTGTG
>CM060347.1:6714962-6719962 GCA_030674155.1 Stramonita haemastoma | reverse complement strand
ACCCGTAATGCACTAAATATAGAGAGCAATCCTTTGTCCTTCAGCTGTGTCAACTTGAAAGCTTTTTTATCCAAAAAAAAAATCTTTCTGACATTATTTTTTTTCTCTCCTGTAAATCGTGAGATGGAACAGATAACCGTACACTTCAACTTCTCTATCCGGTTTCAAAACTGAAGATAACATTGTGTCACAATCTGGGAAGTTTTCCATTTCCTGAAAAAAAGTTTATTATATTCTCCGGCACGATTGTTTGTTTTTTTTCAACATGTCCTAGTAGTATCAGTTACACTCCCTACTTGGCTGCTTGCATGATCTGATACGACGTATGTGGCTGAGACGTAAAAAATGCATGCTTGGTGTTATCATCATGTTTCTACATCCGTTTTTTGAATGTTTGTTTGATTTAATTTTTTATTTGTTTTTGTGGTGGTGGTTTTTTTTTTCGTTTTTTCGGCGGCTAGAGCTCCAATGTTTATGATTAAGTTTAAAGTTACAGGTTTAAAGGAGAGAAAAAAAAATCGAGGAGATTTTTCTCCTGGAGTTAGCATCAGTGCTGACTCCACTCTCCCCAAAACTCCTTCGGATGAGACTATAAACCGAGGGTCCGGCCGTGTGCGAACGCACTGCAGAACACCTTGCGCGCACGTTAAATCCTGTTCCGCTTTTCGTAAGAGTAGGCCATTGTGTGCCGGTGGGAACCGATGACAATATTTACACAACTGCGTACACACTCGGGGACTGGATGTAAAAAGAAAGCACATGAGTGCTTATTCTAATATCTTCTATATAAATAATTTAAAAAATGATAATAAAAAATGTTTACCAAAGGTGAGATTTTGCGTATACGACCGTTTTTGCTCGCCGTGAAGGTATCCGTATGCTGACTTCGGGGACGGTTGTTTCTATGAACTACCGGATCTTTCCCTGGTTAGTAGTCAAGTCAAGTCAAGTCAAAAAGACTGTAATCATCCCTGAAGGGCAATTACAATACTGACAGGCATATTGATACAAATCATAATCAAACACACGAAATAGCTACATTTCATATTTTGTTCAAACATATATAACTTCAAATAAAAAATGTCACAAACACTCACACTCTACGCGCGCGCGCGCCCGCCTCCACACACGCAAACACACACACACCAATGTTTAGATACAATGTTCTTTAAAAAAAAAAACAACAACCATTGACTAGAAAAGACATATGATCACCATATATTTACACATTATTACGCACGCGTTCGCACCCGCACGTATACAGTAGAGTTGATCTTCTGCTATGTACATGCCTTTGATGGGCACCATCCATACTCATAGCGTACGTAGATTTCGGCACCTTCCTATCCATCTCAACAGTATCTCCTATCCTTTTTTTTGTTTTTTGGTCAAACAGTCATGCGTCAGCCAGCAACTGACTGTTCATTTTGTGTTTTGAGGGTACTGGTTGACCCCGTCCTAAACTGCTGATGGGGAAAATGGGGGTGGTGGTGGGGGGGGAGGGAAGAGAGGGGGGGGGGGGGGGGGGGGGCAGGGTGTTTTTTTGGTATTGTCTCCGTGAGTCAGTAGTAACACAGAAAGAGAGAGGAGGGAGGGAGGGAGGGAGGGTGAGTGAGAGAGAGAGAGAGTGAGAGAGAGAGACAGAGGAGAGATGAGAGAGAGAGAGAAGAGAGAGAGAGAAGAAGAGAGACAGAGAGGAAGAGACAGAGAGAGAAGAGACACAGAGAGACACAGAGAGAGACAGAGACAGAGAGAGAGGAGAGAGAGTGAAAATCAAACCAAATAAAATCAAAAATCAAAGTCTATTAAACCGAATCAGATTCTTTTATTTCCATGATAATGAGTAAGCACTAACCAAGTGCTTTTTTTTTTTAACACCCAGTCCCCGCCCTGACGTTGTTGTTGTTGTTGTTGTACGTTCCCCAGCATTAACACTCTGTGGAGGTCACCCAGAATGTGCACTCTTGACTCACTCACTCATCCCACCTAGAAATCCCTGTGGGATTGAAATTCGCACATTGAATGAGAAGTTTGCGTGTATGACTGTTTTCAAAGTACCTTGCCACAATATAGGCAGCCATACTCCGACTAGAAGGATTTTTTTCTCTCTCTTTAACCTTAACTTTAAACTGAACCTTAAATTAATATGAAAGAAGAGAGAGTGTAGAAGAAGAAGCAAGAGGCTGAAGGAATCAAACAAATAGATAAAATAAAGATAGAGAAGTGGAAGGAAAAAAGAAATGGACTTATATAGCGCTATATCTTGCAAAAACAAATCAAAGCGCTTGCATTCAACCAATTCTTGCGCATGCAGCCAACAACAATTAAATTTTTTAACGCAGTCAATGCACACGCGCACACACACACACACACACACACACACACACACACACACACAACACACACATACACACACACACACACACACACACACACACACACACACACACACACACACACACACACACACACACACACACACACACCTTAAACTTAACTCTGAAAGAAGGAGAGTGCAGGTTGTTATGTTTAAGAGCTTGTCGTGGCTGAAGGCAATCTCAACACACCATTTTATAACAAAATAACATTGTAGTGTAGGCCTTGGTAATTAGCTGACATCAATAACGGACACAGCTTTTGGCCTGGGCAGAATCCCCACCCTCATCAGGAATACATTATGAAACAAAGAAGAAACCTAAACAGCTGAACAATCAAATACTAGAATAACAGCAACCAAACAAGGAAATAAACAACAGCTGCAGCTAACAAAAAAAACAAGAGAAAGGAACTCCCCCCACCACCACCACCACCACCAAAACAAAAAAAAACCCAAAAGAAACAAACCCCCAAATCCTCCCGAACAAAATACAAAACAAACAGAAAAAACCCCATTTAAACACATAGAAAACAAATAGTGATAATGGAAGTATACAGGGAAAAAACACGAAAAGCTATAGACAATTAAAAAAAAACTAAACTAAACAAAACGAAAAGCAACATCAACAACCAATTCAATCTACTAGAAACCCCATACTACCACCATGACTCCCCTCCCCCCAACCCCATTATTGTAATGAGAGAGAGAGAGAGAGAGAGAGAGAGAGAGAGAGAGAGGGGGAGAGAGAGAGAGAGAGAGAGAGAGAGAGAGACGAGAGAGAAGAGCAGACAGACAGAGACAGAGACAGAGACAGAGAGACAGACAGAGACAGACAGACAGACAGACAGACAGAGCACAGGCATCCATCCATACATACAGACATATAGAGATGAACGTGCTTCGTGGCTCTAGTCCGTTAATAGCTTGTGGGGAATGTTAAGAACTAAACTTAATGCAAGAATGGCCGACACTTCAAACTTTTCAAAGTTTGGAAAGCTAATGAGGGGAGGGACTTCCCTGTTCGCCAGGACAATGATCATCCGAACAAGGAAACATCTCTTCACATTGTAACACTCTCTCTCCGCTGAAGGCAAGAAGAGAGTTGTGACTCGGCTATTTTTAGTTCCCGAGGACTTTCCTGTTCTCCTCTGTCAAAGAGCATGCGCGCGCCGCGAAACTTGACTATACAAGCTCGCGCAAGCAGACGACAATTATAACAACTCTGACTAGGAAAGTAGGGGGAGTGTTCTTGTTAGGAAAAAAAAAAAGGTATCTAGACCTATCTTAGGGTACAGCTTGGTCATAACAAAGATACAGAAAAGGAAGAGGGGTTCTTTAACTCCAAAGTTTTTCAACTTTATTTTGTCAAGAGACCTTAAAAAAAAAATTCTGGAGATATATTTTCCAATTCAACAGTGTGTGTGTGTATTAACTTTTCTCTGAGGTCTGACAAAGTTTTTCGTGTGTGCTTCGTTGTCTCAGATCTTTGTTACTTTTTTTTTTATTTGCTTCTTACTTCGGTATTTTTTTTCCAAACAATTTTCATTTACGGTGTTTGTGCTGTAATTTTTGTCTGAAGTCTGACAAAGTTTTTCGTGTGTACTTCGTTGTCTCAGGTCTTTGGTTTTTGTTGTTGTTTTTTTATTTCTTACTTCGGTATTCATTTCCAAACAATTTTGAAAGGAGCCCGTCTTTGAGATTTCGTTTTTGTAGGGATACATTTTTTTCTTTACACGCTGACAATGGATTCGAGCATCTCTTCCGAGACATCATTATCGATTTTGTCCGGTAATTCCGCATCAACAGGCAACACAGGACCTTATGCCATTGTCGCACTCAGTACTTCCAACCTGGACTTGATCAACTACAACAAAACTCCCACACCATCCACATCAACAGCAACCACATCTTCATCATCATCCTGCACGAAAGTTGTTGCAGGCCTGTCTCTCTTCATCGGCATTCTTTGCTTGCTTAGCGTCGCGGGTTTGTGCTCCTGGATGTTCGTTTTCGACGACCACTTTCGTTCTGCTGACTCGTCGAAGTTGGCTGGGGACAGGCAGAGAGCGGAGGTGTGTGTGCCGTGTGCGAAGTTGAGTCCGGATCCTCTGGACAACGCTTCGGGGTCGTCTGTTAGGGAGGAGCTGACGGTTAAACGGGATGAGAACGGCACGGAGGTCTGCTGTGCTGTGACAGGTGATCAGTATGCCGCCCTCTTCAATCTGGTAAGTTGGAGAGTGGGTTAGGAGAGGTTGTGTGAATGAAAGAGATGTGTGTGTGTGGTGTGTGTGTGTGTGTGTGGTGTGTGTGTGTGTGTGTGTGTGTGTGTGTGTGTGTGTGTGTGTGTGTGTGTGTGTGTGTGTGTGTGTGTGTGTGTGTGTGTGTGTGTGTGTTTCGAATATAATGGAATAAGCATTCACATTCTTTTCTCATACAGTCCCCATGTGTATGCAGTTTTGGACATTTTGTCACCCATTTTCACCGGCACACAGTGGCCTACTCATCCAAATAGCGGAACATGATTTAATTAATGTGTGCGCAAGATGTTCCACATGATATTTGATTTGTTGAGTAGTACATTGCACTACACGCTATAATTTGTAAATAAATTATGTTTTTGTTC
>CM060347.1:6699962-6704962 GCA_030674155.1 Stramonita haemastoma | reverse complement strand
AGATAGATAGATAGATAGATAGATAGATAGATAATATACATATATATAGATATATAAAGATATATAAATAATATGTCATCATTCTATTACATGTTGATTTGATGCATTTTAAAGTTTTGGCAATTTCAAATCCCCTCTGTCTTTAGAATTTGGGGAAAACTACTATCTATTCTTAGAAGGAAAACTTCCACAATTATTCAAGCCGGAAGACGTGACGTTGGCTATACGGAAACTGAACGCCCATAACTATTGTCATGGCATTGACATACAAAACTTCATGTATTTATAACTATCACTCTTTATTCTATAGAAGCTGATTTGATGTGTTTTGCAATGTTGATTAAAAAAGGTAAAGCTAAAGGTGTTCATAACCTGTGTGGTCGTAGGGGAGCGAGGCCTCAGCTTCTCTAGGGGGCCAGCATGTTGAGGGCGGCACCCATCTCCTCTCCCTCGCTGCTTTACCTTCCCTGACCCTAAGGAGGGCAGGTACCCATTTACAGCTGGGTGAAATGGGGAAACTGTACTGTAGCCAAGGCGCGCAAACGGTCACCCATCCAACTGGCAACTAGGCGTGGTTGCCAATGTTGATTATAAGATTAAGAAAAAATAAAATGTCCTGCTTTGATCTGTCACCTTAGATTTTCCCTTTCTGCTCATCGTTGTATGCTTTCTTTTTCTGTGTGTGTGTGTGTGTGTGTGTGTGTGTGTGTGTGTGTGTGTGTGTGTGTGGTGTGTGTGTGTGTGTGTGTGCGTGCGTGCGTGCGTGCGTGTGTGTGTGTGTGTGTCTGTGTGTGTCTGTGTGTGTCTGTGTGTGTGTGTGTGTGTGAAACTAAAACTATACTAGTTGTGATACTTGCTTTAAAAAAATGAAATTGAAAAAAATACAGGGGAAAAATATACTTGAATTTAAAGCCAGGCTATACCTACCCACCTACACTGCTTACCTTGTCACATAATGTCTATACTCAACACCAAAAAACGGGTCATAATTATAGGTACCTACCCACATAACTCGCACTGTAGCAATATCTGTCCTCAACACCCTCTGTTACGTTGTTGTAATATGTCAAGTCTGTCATCAGTCGTCATCAGTCAGTCAGTCAGTCAGTCAGTGAGTCAGTCAGTCATCAATCAGTCATTCAATCAGTCTTTCAATCAGTAAGTCTGTCTGTCTGTCTGTCAGTCATTCAATCAGTCAGTCTGTCAGTCGATCAGTCATTCAGTCTGTCATTCAATCAGTTAGTCTGTCAGTCAGTCATTCAATCAGTTAGTCTGTCAGTCAGTCATTCAATCAGTCAGCCAGTCCGTCATTCAGTCAGTCAGTCATTCTATCAGTCATTCATTCATTCAATCAGTCAGTCAATCAATCAGTCATTCTATCAGTCAGTCAGTCATTAAATCAGTCAGTCAATCAATCAATCAGTTACTCAATCAATCAGTCATTCAATCATTCAGTCAGTCTATCAGTCAGTCAGTCATTTAGTCATTCAATCAATCAGTCAATCATCAGTCATTCAATCAATCAATCATTTAATCACTCAATCAATCAATCATCATTCAATCAATCAGTCCTGTGTCTCTGTGTGTGTGCAGTAAACGTAGAGCAGTACGTGCAGCACTGGAAGTCTCCCTCCGAAAGCCACATGTCGCACATCCTGGCGGGCCTCACCTTCCACCGCAGCACCCGTCTGCTGGTTCAAACCCCGGGCCTCTATTACGTCTACTGCCAGTTCCTCTACGCGCCCGACTTTCGCCCCGCCGCTAGCCGCACCCCCTCCAACGTCACGGCCGCGGACAAACTCGCCAGCGCTTACGTCAGACGCTCGAGCATCCTGCACCCCTACTACCCCAGTTTCTTGCTCAAGTCGCGTCAAACGCTGCACGACGTGAGGGAGGACAGCATTTACGTGGGAGGTGTGGCGCGGTTGTACGCTGGGGATACGCTCTACGTGCAGGTGTCCAAACCCGAACTCATCTCTTACGATGAGGTGGGCAGTTTCTTCGGGATGTTTCGGGTAGGGCCTTGATAGGGGTTGAGGGGTTGGGGGTGGGTTGTGAAAAGCTTGGAAAGCAGATTTATGTTGTGAAAAGCCTTGGACAGCAGATATGTTGTAGAAAGTCTTGGACAGCAGATAGTTGTGAAAGTCTTGGACACATATATAATTATTATGGGGTGTGTTTGGTCACTTTCCCCGTAGGTGTGCGAACGCACGCAAGAACATCTCATCTCGCGCGCACGTTAAATCCGGTTCCGCTTTTTTCGAAGAGTAGGCCATTGCATTGTGTGTGTCGGTGGGAACAGATGTTGTGAAAGCCTGGACAGCAGGTGTGTTGGTCATTCCTGTGTGCGAAAGCACGCAAGAACATCTCTCGCGCACGTTAAATCCTGCTTCCGCTTTTGTAAGAGTAGGCATTGTGTGTGCCGGTGGGAACAGGTGACATGATTTACAAAACTGCATACACACGGGGACTGGATGTAAAAAAAAAAAAAAAGCACACGAGTGCTTGTTCCATTATCCTCGATATAAAAGATTTTTTTTAAATGGGTAAGATTCCGCCCAGAAGAAATTTCGAAATGGTTTAAGGAAGATGGTTGAGTATCGGGATGGTACTGGTTGAAAAGTTGTCCTTGTGAAGTCTTTGCCACAACCGCAACGGTTGAATGAGCAATTCAGGCTGCTTGGTGAAGTGAAATGAGACACCGTGATATTGAAATGGCCATCATGAGACACCATGATATCAAAGTTGACTATGGCATAAACTTGAGTCTCTGTACAATAAGCAAAATACAAGAGACAGAGTGAATGTGTCACAGTGTACAAGAGACAGTGAATGCTCACAATGTACAAGAGACAGAGTGAATGCGTCACAATGTACAAGAGACAGAGTGAATGTGTCACAATGTACAAGAGACAGAGTGAATGCGTCACAAGTACAAGAGACAGAGTGAATGTGTCACAATGTACAGAGACAGAGTGAATGTGTCACAATGTACAGAGACAGAGTGAATGTGTCACAATGTACAAGAGACAGAGTGAATGTGTCACACGTACAGAGACAGGTGAATGTGTCACAACTATTGATCAAACTGAGACCGGCCAATTTTGTCTCGTTTTCCTGGTATATCATGGCCTTTGAGTTCTGTCATTGCTGCTAACAATCTGATCATACTCATACTTATCAGACCTCAGTGTCATTGTATTTGGTCAAGCTTTGGAGAGGGCAAGTTCTCACAACTTGCTTGAGAACAACGACTTTTCTTGGTTCCTTAAAGTTATCATCACTTTGACAAGAAACTTGTCGGGTCGCAGAGCTCACTTTGTTGATGGCCAAAATACCCAGTGCCAATTTTGCAATAAGTTACTTTGAATTTGCTGAAAGAGTCTTTGAATATGATTCCAGTGTATTCTGCTTATGCAGCAACGAAAAGAAATATGATGGCCCTTAACTCAATGTAATGTTTTTTCGAATTTCTCATTACTTTGTGTGTCGAAGGGGCCCATCGGTTGCATGAAGTTTTTCTAGCTTAATATCAGGTTTCTTTTATATAGTTCTACATTTTATTCTTTTTAGGTATGGTTCTTTTTTTGTGTGTGTAATTTTGTAGAGTGGGAGAGATTTCAAAATTGTGTGTATAAGTTGTGAAAGAGAGAGAGAGAGAGAGAGAAGAGTGTGTGTGTGTTGTGTGTGTGTGTGTGTGTGTGTGTGTGTGTGTGTGTGTGTGTGATCACGAGGTGCGTATAGTGTAAGCATGCACAATGTGTGTAGCGTGGGCACACGCTGTGTGATAACAACAACAAAAAATGGCAGTGTTGAAATCTTTTCTCTGATGAGTGAGTGAGTGAGTGAGTGGAGTGTGTGTGTGTGTGTCAATCACATCAATATACAAATCATCAAATTTTATTCCAGATGGTAACATAACAAAATTGATTGATGATTGTGTGTGTGTGGTTGTGTGTTTCTGTGTGTTGTGTGTGTGTGTGGTGTGTGTGTGATGGAGGCAGGCAAGAAGAACAATGCTGCACAGTACATAGTCCATTCAAAGAAGGACACAGAAGTGGGTAACCTACATCATCGTGCTAGGCTAAGTGAGTGCATCAGTAGCCCTGCTGAAGTCAGCCATATCTGTCTACCAACCCAAGTGCCTTAACCGCCCCCCCCCCTCGTGCCCCCCCACCCCCCACCCCCCCCCACCCCCATTCTTACTAGCCTACTACAGGCTATAATATGTAACCGTGTACCTCAAAACAAGTCTTGAATCGATTTTTTTTTTATAGGTTTTACCGATAATTGTAAGCCGATATTCGTAATTTACAGTATTTTTCTCATTAACTTGATGTAAACTGAATGTTACTGGGCGATGGATAAAGCGATTTAATGCTATCGTTAATTTTAGTACTGGCTTAATTAATGTGATGACCGCCATTTTGTAATACAACCAAACAAAACTTAGCCACATACAATTTTTTCATAAGTTGATTACAGTATTTAGAATCAGGCTTCTAAGCCTAAATTGTCACTTACACGTTAGGTTTTCTTTTACCTTGTTGTTGTTGTTGTTATTTGGGGGGATGGGATGTTCATTTTTGATGTGTGTGTGGGGGGGGGGGGGGGGGGGGGTTGGTTTGGTTTGATTTGGTTTTGAGCTACAGACACGACTACATGAAAATTTACAGTCTTAAAAATACGTGTGTTGTACACACACACACACACACACACACACACACACACACACACACACACACACACACACAACACACACACACACACACACACACAAACGAACGAACGATGAAAATCACCTAGACTGGCTCCCATTACTACTTTCAATCTTGAAAACTTGGAATGTAGCCAGTGCACGCGCGCGCGCCACACACCACACACACACACACACACACACACACACACACACACACACACACACACACACACACACACACACCACACAGAACACACACACACACACACACACACACACACACACACACACGAACACACAC
>CM060347.1:6682462-6694962 GCA_030674155.1 Stramonita haemastoma | reverse complement strand
AGCTCTTTATCTCTGTAAAGATCTTTGGGGATAGTGCATCAGATACCTTTGGAGAAAAATAAATGTTGGTCTTATCACATTGATTTTTTTTTTTTATTAAACCAATGGTTCAAGTCACGGGGGAAGTCCACGCAGGTAGGTATTGTTCCCGTATCCGTAGGCTTAGTTTGTTCATTTTGTTTGCTGGTCAGTGCCGCGTGTGGACGTGCAGACCTATAGCTCTTGTGATCTGGATTGTGTAGGCATGTAGCCTAGCTCCTGTGATCTCGAGTTGAATAAAGAATAACCGACATAGCCTAACTCCTGTGATCTCGAGTTGAAGAAAGAAGGCCTATAGCTCCTGTGATCTCGAGTTGAAGAAAGAAGGCCTATAGCTCCTGTGATCTCGAGTTGAAGAAAGAAGGCCTATAGCTCCTGTGATCTCGAGTTGAAGAAAGAAGGCCTATAGCTCCTGTGATCTGTATTGTGTAGCATGTAACTCAACTCCTGCGATCTCAAGATGAAGAAAGAATAACCAGTAAGTGTTCCTACTATTTTGCATATAATTTTTAAACATTATGTATTTATGAGGAAAAAGTAGTGAGGAAAGATAAGTGCAGGTACCAACTTCTCAATCATTTTGAATATGATTTATCAAAGGTTCAAATAAAAAAAATTGATAAGGAAATAAATTCTAGGGAATAATGTCATTCAATAGCAGCATTGTAGGCATTTCTGAGTAAGAACCATGCCTTTGGCCTAACCTGACTGAGTTTTGGCTGCTGGATGAGCCCTCATCAGAAGTCCCGGTGGTGATTGAAGCTCCACCTGCTGTGGTACCTTACAGTAAGACACATTTCAGAATTTAAAAGTGTCAATTGCATTCAAAGGAATATTTGATATTCCTGTGGCCTTTTGAAGCTGCCCTCAAAAGACGATGATAAAAAGAGAAAGAAAATATTCTTAGAATATATGTTGGAAAAAAAATGAATAAAACAAACTAAGCACCTAGTGAATCTTCCTGCCTTAAGTTTGGGGATCCTATTAAAGGATGCAAGGGAGGTCATAAAGTTTGTATCCAGCCAAATGGTCAGTCTTAGCTGGATAATAACCCAAACATTGCAATACACTTTAAGTGCATGCACAGGCAAGAGAAGCTGGGAAAAAATATATAAATGGCTTACACTTGGATCTACTAGAGATGCAATACCCACTTGACCACAAAGTATTATTGAGGAAAAAGTAGAGAGGAAAAACAAGTGCAGTACCAACTATTTTATATATTTAGAGTAATTACCTTGTTTAATGTGTGACTAACCAATTGATTTAGTGGGGAGAAAAGGGTGAGTTGTAGGTCCTCGTGGTAACAGAGAATTTAGGGACAAGCTGGTGTGGGTGCAAGCACCCAGAAAGAAATCAGTTTTGTTGTTCCTCACATCTATCAGCTATCAGCTATCAGCTATTTGGTGTGTGTGTGTGTGTGTGTGTGTGTGTGTGTGTGTGTGTGTGTGTGTGTGTGTGTGTGTGTGTGTGTGTGTGTGTGTGTGTGTATGTGTGGGTGTGTGCGTGTGTGTGTGTGTGTGTGTGGAGGGGGGGGGTTGTGTGTGTTTTATTACTTTTTATGAAGGGGAGGGGGAGCTGAGGCCATGTGGCCTTCTCCTTCTAGGATGTTTATTTTTAGTACAGTGGTTGTATTGTTAACATAAGCTGAATTGACACGTGTAGACATGTTGTTACAGTAACGAGAGATATACTATACTGGTGTGTTTGTGTTGAAATACTGATGTAGTATCCTGGAACTTTTTTTCTAATTTTATTTTAACATACGAGTACTAGTTCTGTTTGTACTTCTATCAAGGAGACTCAATGACATCAGGAAGGTGAACAAAATCGCTGAACAATATGTTTTCCGATTTTTTCAGTGAAATCGTACTTCGTATTTTCTTTTTTTTCCGAAATAAAATTTAAGAGAGAGAGAGAGAGAGAGAGAGAGAGAGAGAGAGAGAGAGAGAGAGAGAGAGAGAGAGAGAGAGAGAGAGAGAGAGAAGAGAGAGAGAGAGAGAGAGATTTATATATTATGCTACATGTATGAATGACTGTTGTGTTTTTGTTTGAAAATAATTTGTCGTTTTGTATAATCATTTTGTCCAGACCATGGAAGATCGTGTCCTATTCCATTCCCGTCTGTTTTGTGGTCAGTTGCAATGATGAAGTGATATAGCGCAACAATGTAGTGGTAGGCATATAGTACAGTGATGTAGTCATATAGCGTAATGAAGTAGTCATATAGTGCAGTGGTGTAGTCATATAGGGTAATGATGTAGTCATATAGCGTAATGAAGTAGTCATATAGGGGATTGATGTGGTCATATAGTGCAGTGATGTAGTCATATAGTGCAGTGATGTAGTCATAAAGCGCAATGATGTAGTCATATAGCGTAATGAAGTAGTCATATAGGGGATTGATGTAGTCATATAGTGCAGTGATGTAGTCATATAGCGTAATGATGTAGTCATATAGCAATGATGTAGTCATATAGCAATGATGTAGTCATATAGTGCAGTGATGTAGTCATATAGCAATGATGTAGTCATATAGCAATGATGTAGTCATACAGCAATGATGTAGTCATATAGTGTAATGATGTAGTCATATAGTGCAGTGATGTAGTCATATAGTGCAATGATGTAGTCATATAGTGCAGTGATGTAGTCATAAAGCGCAGTGATGTAGTCATATAGGGTAATGATGTAGTCATATAGGGTAATGATGTAGTCATATAGTGCAGTGATGTAGTCATATAGTGCAGTGATGTAGTCATATAGCAATGATGTAGTCATATAGTGCAGTGATGTAGTCATATAGCAATGATGTAGTCATATAGTGCAGTGATGCAGTGATGTAGTCATATAGGGTAATGATGTAGTCATATAGTGCAGTGATGTAGTCATATAGTGCAGTGATGTAGTCATATAGTGCAGTGATGTAGTCATATAGGGTAATGATGTAGTCATATAGGGTAATGATGTAGTCATATAGTGCAGTGATGTAGTCATATAGGGTAATGAAGTAGTCATATAGGGTAATGATGTAGTTATATAGGGTAATGATGTAGTCATATAGTGCAGTGATGTAGTCATATAGGGTAATGATGTAGTCATATAGGGTAATGATGTAGTCATATAGTGCAGTGATGTAGTCATATAGTGCAGTGATGTAGTCATATAGTGCAGTGATGTAGTCATATAGGGTAATGATGTAGTCATATAGGGTAATGATGTAGTCATATATGCAGTGATGTAGTCATATAGTGCAGTGATGTAGTCATATAGCAATGATGTAGTCATATAGTGCAGTGATGTAGTCATATAGCAATGATGTAGTCATATAGTGCAGTGATGCAGTGATGTAGTCATATAGGGTAATGATGTAGTCATATAGTGCAGTGATGTAGTCATATAGTGCAGTGATGTAGTCATATAGGGTAATGATGTAGTCATATAGGGTAATGATGTAGTCATATAGTGTAGTGATGTAGTCATATAGGGTAATGAAGTAGTCATATAGGGTAATGATGTAGTTATATAGGGTAATGATGTAGTCATATAGTGCAGTGATGTAGTCATATAGGGTAATGAAGTAGTCATATAGGGTAATGATGTAGTCATATAGTGCAGTGATGTAGTCATATAGTGCAGTGATGTAGTCATATAGTGCAGTGATGTAGTCATATAGGGTAATGATGTAGTCATATAGGGTAATGATGTAGTCATATAGTGCAGTGATGTAGTCATATAGTGCAGTGATGTAGTCATATAGTGCAGTGATGTAGTCATATAGCAGTGATGTAGTCATGTAGTGCAGTGATGTAGTCATATAGTGCAGTGATGTAGTCATATAGTGCAGTGATGTAGTCATATAGCAATGATGTAGTCATATAGCAATGATGTAGTCATATAGTGCAGTGATGTAGTCATATAGCAATGATGTAGTCATATAGCAATGATGTAGTCAAATAGCAATGATGTAGTCATATAGTGTAGTCATATAGCAATGATGTAGTCATATAGTGCAGTGATTTAGTCATATAGCAATGATGTAGTCATATAGCAACGATGTAGTCAAATAGCAATGGTGTAGTCATATAGTGTAGTCATATAGCAATGATGTAGTCATATAGCAATTATGTATCATATAAGTGTAGTCATATAGCAATGATGTAGTCATATAGCAATGATGTAGTCATATAGCAATGATGTAGTCATATGCAATGATGTAGTCATATAGGCCTAGTGTAGTTATATAGCAATGATGTAGTTATATAGCAATGATGTAGTCATATAGCAACGATGTAGTCATACAGCAATGATGTAGTCATATAGCAATGATGTAGTCATATAGCAATGATGTGGTCATAATATGTAGTCATATGGCAATGATGTAGTCATACAGCAATGATGTAGTCACAGAACAACTCCGCTTAAACACTTGTCAGGAAAAATGACAGCCATACTCCCACTCTCAGCAACCTAAAGCCTACCAGTGCTCTTGACATATAGCTGGGTGGGAAATAAAGCTTTTTTTTTCTGACCCCCCCCCCCCCCCCCCCCCCTCCTTTCTGTGCCATATAGGCTGTGGGAACAGAGCACAGCTTGAGTCTCTGGCCTATGTTCAATCATCTTGAGGTCGGTTAAAGGTGTGACGTCACTGGCAATATCCATTTTTTTTATTTTTGGACAAGTGGCCCACCATTTTTTCTTTAAAAAAGCTTGTATACATGAACTCACCATTTTTAGATCACCTTTTTGCATGCACAAAGAAAAAAGAAAAAAAAAAGGGGGGGGAGGGGGGTTCTGGTGACGTCACACAGGATCTGATTTCATCAGGAGGGAACATAGCTTTCTGCTCACACATGCAAGGGAGATTATCACGCGAACATAAGAGGGCGCACGGAATACCAATATCGTGAACGGTGAACACGGTCGGTCATACCTCGCCCGCTGACAGAACTGAGCTAACCTAGTCCCTTGGCCCCACATCTGGCAAGTAGGCCTAGGCCTAGGCCTAATATCCCAGCCGCAAGTTTGTGAATTTGAGCGAATTTGACCGACCCAGAGATATGGTAAGTGTGCACATTTTTTTTTTAATTTACTAAAACTAGAGTGTTTTTCATTGTTGGGTTTTAGTCTACCCTGTATATATGTCTGTTCCAAAGCTCGTATCTCTCTCTCATGCAGAGGACAAGTATACAACAATGATGTCTCTATACCACCACCCCCACTTTTTTCCTTGAAAAGTCTTGACAGCAGGTTCCAAGTTTTTAGCTGTTGTCATTTTAAAATTTAAATGTATTTTCTCTGAGTTTTTCAACTTAGAAAATGAGCGTTTGAAAAATACAGGTCAGACAGAGACTTGTTAAATGAAAGAACAGTGAACTCCAGCAGTTTTGATGTGAGAACACTGCACTGAACAGATACATTATATATATATATATAATATATATATATATATAAATATAAATATATATAATATAATATATATATAATAAAATTAAAGTTTATGCTCAAGGCGGACATTTTGAAACAGTTTAACATTTGGAATTATTTTCATGTAGCCTATCTATTTAGGATTTGGGTATTTTCTTATGCAATTAATAACTTTTGATTTATTATCATTGCTGGGGCCTTAATATTCACATATTCACTCAGAAGTCCACATGTCGAGACACCAGCTACACATGTGTGAGCATGGGTGGTGGTGTGCATGCATGCAGGCATGTGTGTCTGTGCAAGCAAATCAGTTAAAATTTTAGTCTTGCCAGCAAAAGTATACTAGGAATCAGTGCTTTGATGGACTCTTTGTCACATTGAACATAGACTCCATGACCAGACCCTGACAAACCGTGCCTTTCCTATATATATTTCCCATTGTACTTTACAGGCCTCAAAGCCTGTTCATTGAAGTAACACAAGGAAGGAAGGGCAGGATGGTTAAAACGTTCGCCTGCCAACAAGTAAACTGAGAGGTTCTGGGTTCGATTTCCAGCCTCGCCCTTTCTTTCCAGTGTGATTTTAAAAAAAATTGAACTGAATGTCAGAATCCTTCGATGAGACTATTAAACTGAGGTCCCGTGTGGGAACGCATGCAGAACATCTTGCACACACGTTACAAACCCCGTTCTCCTTTCGGAAGAACAGGCCATTGTGTGCTGGTAGGAGCGATGACAACAAAAATTTAATAAAAACCCAGCATGCAGAGATTTTTAGGGGTGGGGGTATCGTGTGTGTGTGGTGTGTGTGTGTGTGTGTGTGTGTGTGTAGTGAGAGAGAGAGAGAGAGAGAGAGAGAGAGAGAGGAGAGAGGAGAGAGAGAGAGAGGAGAGGAGAGAAGGAGAGAGGAGAGAGAGAGAGAGAGAGGAGAGAGAGAGAGAGAGAGAGAGAGAGAGAGAGACTGTGAGAGGACTGTGTGAGAGACTGTGTGTGTCACTGTGTGTAGTGTCACTGTGTGTCTGTGTGTGTGTCACTGTGTTTGTGTGACACACTTCCATTGTGTGTTTATGTCCATCAAGATTGTGGCCAACATGGGACAACAAACCGTGGATGGACCTTGCTTTCCAAAACACTGAAAGATGCAGTCAGTGCATTGAGTACCGGGTATACAGAGCCAGTAGACTGGTAATGTGACAGCATGACTCTGTTAGCAGTGCAGGCCTCTGTAGATAAGGGATGGAGGAAACAGAGCTCTGGACAGTCTGAAACCTGTTCTGTTGATGACCACTTTGTTATAGTTCTGAAGCAGAACAGATGAACAGAACAGATGACATTTTTACAAAAAATGCATACACACAGGGACTGGATGTAAAAAAGAAAAAAGCACAAGAGTGCTTAGTCCAGTATCCTCGATATAAAAGAGAGAGAGAGATATATATATATATATATATATATACATATATATATATATATATATTATATATATATATATATATATATATATATATATATAATATATATATATATATATATATATATATATATATATATAAGCTTTGATTTGTGTAAGGGTTTTGATATGTGTACTCTACAAGATTCAGAGCTATATAAATGGCATGTATCATATTATTAATTTTTAAATATTAATTATTATTGTTGTTGTTGTTGTTGTTGTTGTTGTTATCATTGTTACTATTATTGTTACTATTATTATCATTATTTTTATTACTTATGTTCACTGGTCTTGATCTTTGGAATAGGGTTATTCTACTGTCCCAGTGCTAGCAGACTTTAGGAAGATTTCCAGGGACTGTAAGAAGGTAAAGAGCTAAAGATCCTACAGCGTTTTAGGTGAGGGAGAGAGAGAGAGAGAGAGAGAGAGAGAGAGAGAGAGAGAGAGAGAGAGAGAGAGAGAGAGAGAGAGAGAAGAAGTCCACATTTCATCATTGTGAATGTATCTTCATTATTGCAAATATTGGAGAAATCGAAACTGTCTGGGGAATGAAGCAGTAAGTGGAGTTTTGGATTTGGAAAGTTGCAGCTGGAGTAAATTAAATGAAATGTAGTGCTGCACAATCGCAGGCAGCAATTGCCTCCTTGGTTATTTTCATAGGAGCCTCTTCAAAAAGTGCAAAGGTGAGCATGCCTGTTAGGAATTGAAAGAAAATGATGACGATATATAGAATTTTCCTGTTATTTATTGGGACAGAAAGTATGGTCTTGTACGTATGTCTCTGTTTATTGGACAGGAAAGTATGTCTTGTACGTAATGTTCTCTTGTTTATTGGGACAGGAAAGTATGGTCTTGGTACGTATGTTCTCTGTTTATTGGGACAGGAAAGTATGGTCTTGGTACGTATGTTCTCTGTTTATGGACAGGAAAGTATGGTCTTGGTATGTTTCTGTTTATTGGACAGGAAAGTATGGTCTATGATTGTCGTTTTGTTGCGGAAGTTGGTCTTGGTTCTGTTTTATGACTGACTGTTTGGACGACCTGTCAGTTACCTTGAAATGATTGCTGAACATCCCATTAAATTTTCCCGTTGATTTACCCGCTTCTTACTTCAAACTTTGAAATCAGATTATTTTATTAAAAAAAAAAAAAAAAGTAAAATGAACTACACCGATTAGACACAAAAACATCCAAAACAAAACAAAGCTTAACTGTTATGTATGTCAAGTAAAATGCCTAAAACATGTAAGTCTAAAAAAAACCACAAACCAACAAACCCGATCAGATGTTTAAGATAATACAAAATAAAATGGGGATTTAATATGAAATGCACAAAAAACCTATGTTAACCACAAAGAAAAATTTAAAAAAACAATTAAAAGGTTAAAACTCACTCAATCGAGCAAAGAAAAAAAAACTAAAACACACACAAAAAAATAGAAATAAACTCAAACCAAAATAGACAAACGTAAACTAAACCAAACCCAGAATAAAAACTAAACCCTGAATAAAACTAAACCCAATAAAACTAAAGTTTTAAAAAATCAAAATAAAATGACATAAAACAAAATGGGACAAACGTCAATAAACCAAACCATGAATAAAAAAAAAATAAACCAAATGAACCTAAATAAAATAAACTAGTTAACATAAAAGAAAGGGACAAATGTCAACGAACCAAACAGTAAATAAAACTAAACCAAATAAACCTAAACAAAATAAAACTGACATAAAAGAAAATGGGACAAACGTTAATAAACCAAACCCTGAGTACAAAAAATTAAAAGTGAACTAAAACACTTAAAAACTAAACAAAATGGGCAAAACGTCAATAAACCAAACCATGAATTTAAAAAATTAAAACTAAACCCCAAACACCTAAAAAACTGAAGTAAAACAAAATGGGAAAAACATCAATAAACCAAACCGTGAATAAACCTGAACAAAATAAACCTTAACAAAATTAACCTAAACAACATAAACCTAAACAACATAATTCTAAACAACATAAACCTCAACAAAATAAAACTAAACCCTGTAAAACTAAACACAATAAAACACAAAATGCGACAAACACCAATAAACCAAACTAAATAGAACTAAACCTAAAACTGACTTTTAAAAAAACGAGACGAATAAACCAAACCCTCAATAAAACTAAACTGCGTCAAACTCGTTTAAACCAAACCAGATCAAACTAAACCAAACTAGAACTAAACGGGGAAAAAATAAACATTAAAAACAAAATATTAACTTTGAACCAGACCCCCCACCCCAACCAAAAACAACCCCTCCCAAAAAAAAAATCCAACCTAACAACAAAAAACACTCGAACCCTTGAACATAAACACCCCCCCCCCCCCCCCCCCCCCCCCCCTTTTTTTTTTTCCTAAACATTTTTTAAAATTTAAATCGGAATAAACCTGTGTGATAGAAATCAAAAGGGAAGCAAGCACGGTGACAATGATCCTGGTGTCGTGGAAAGAACATCATCTTTGAAGGCACTGACAATGCTTGATAGAAATATTTCCTTCTGATAACAGCAAAGATGGATGACCATGACTTTGTATTTATCTATCTGGACAGTCTGTAGAACTGGACGAGGTGGCTGGTCAGTCTGACCCTGGTTCTGAAGGCTGGTCAACGGGGTGGACAGGTGGGTAGGTACTGGGGTAGGGGTGCAGATGTCTCAGGCCTTGCACATAGTTCGCTTTGTCTTGGATGAAAGACTAGGGACTCTGTCACTCTTGCGCACCTAGTGGGTATTGTGGTAGAAGTGAAGAGGGTTCAAGCCTAGAGCATAGCTCCCTTCTTTTTGGATGAAAGACTAGGGACTCTGTCACTCTTGCGCACCTAGTGGGTATTGTGGTAGCAGTGAATTCTCGGGCTTTCTGCATAGCTTGCTTCCTCTTGGATGAAAGACTAGGGACTCTGTCACTCACTCACACTTTTTTTTTTATTGAAAGCATCTCTTAAACTGTTGTGATTCTTTTCATTCTCTTGGTCTACGGGATTCTTTCACTCATTCGTATTTATTTTCTTCTTGAAAGTTTTTGTAAACTGTCTTGGTTCTTCTTTCCAATGTCTTATTCCGCAGAATTTTATTTATTCGTTTATTTATTGTTTTTTTTTAATGTATTTATTCTTTTATATTTATTTAGTCTTTTATATCGAGGATATTGGAATAAGCAACCGTATGTTTTTTTTTTACATCCAGTCCCTGTGTGTATGCAGTTTTGTAAATAGTCATCTGTTCCCACTGGCACACGATGGCCTACTCTTACGAAAAGCGACACAGGATTTAACGTGTGCGCAAGATGTTCTGCGTGCGTTCGTGCACACGGGGCCTCCTCGGTTTATAGTCCCACCCGAAAGACTTTTTTTTGGGGGGGTGGGGGGGGGGGAGAGTGGAGTCGGCACTGATGTTAACTCCAGAGGAAAAAACCGCCATTGACGGCAGAAGGTGTAAGGTGAGGGTTAAAGGCGTCATGCTGACCACACAGCAGTTCTGCTGGAGCTGTTTCTCCGGTACTGGCGCATCCGAGGGAAGCTTGTATTCTTTCATCATGGCCTGGACACTTCTCCGTCAAAATACAAAAAAAAATGTAAGTACTTTATTCATTAAGAGAAATATTAGGCAGGTACAGTTCAGCTGACTTTAAACTATAATGCGTAGTGTGTGCGTACTCTTTGTCTGTCTCTGTGTCTCTGTCTGTCTGTCTGTCTGTCTGTCTGTCTCTGTCTGTCTGTCTGTCTGTCTGTCTGTCTCTGCTGCCTGCCTGCCTGCCTGTCTGTGTCCTGTCTGTCTGTCTGTCTGTCTGTCTGTCTGTCTGTCTGTCTGTCTGTCTGTCTGTGTCTCTCTTCTCTCTCGTCTCTCTCTCTCTCTCCTCTCTCCTCTCTCTCTCTCTCTCTCTCTCCTCTCTCTCTCTCTCTCTCTCTCTCTCTCTCTCTCTGTATGTGTGTGTATGTGTGTGTGTGTGTGTGTGTGTGTGTATGTGTGTGTGTACGTGTGTGTGTGTGGTGTGTGTGTGTGTGTGTGTGTGTGTGTGTGTGTGTGTGTGTGTGTGTGTGGGCGCGCGCGCGCGCGCGTGTGTGTGCACGTGTGCATAGTGTTTAAATCCATGTCTTAAAAGTTTACTTAAAATGAAAAATGCAAAGCTCAATGTAAAAATAGATACTATATAAGTAAATCATCATGGATTCACCTAACTCCTTGACTAGATGAAAACATATTATAAAGTGTCAGTATCCCTTGAAATCTTATTAATTATGTAAAGAGTATTATTGGCAGTCAGTGACTTGGCAGCAACCATAGTAAGAGTAGAAGTTAGGAGAAGTATCACTTTGCCATTTTTTAACCAAAAAAGTTAGTTTTTTGTTGTTGTTTTTTTGTACCACTTTATGTCACGGCAGATTTCTCTGCGTGAAATTCGGGCTGCTCTCCCCGGGAAGAGCGCGTCGCCACATGTGCAGCGCCTACCCATTTTTTCTTCTTTTTCCTGCATGCAAGTGTATTTGTTTCCCTATCAGAGTGGCTTTTTTCTACAGAATTTTGCCAGGGACAACCCCCTTGTTGCCGTGGGTTCTTTTACGTGCGCTAAATAGTGATGTGTAACACACGGGACCTCGGTTTATCGTCTCATCCGAAAGACTAGCGCCCAGACCACCACTCAGGTCTAATGGATAGGAAAAAGTTCATCACTAATTCGAGCTTTCATAATATGAAACGTAACTGATTTGGTCAGATTTATGTCTATAAGGAAAATGGTTTGAATCCAACGTATTTAAGTCGAGTGTTTGAAATCATAATCCTTATAACTTTTCGGTGAGTTTTTTTCGTTCCGTAGCTAGAACTCCGAAGTTCACCAGACACCAGTAACGGACACGTCAGTCTACTGGAAGCAGGACCAGGCGAGCTACCAGGTGAGAAAATCACATCAGCTGTCATCTTTGATCGTTATACACGGACACGCACACACACGCGCGCACGCGCGTACGTATGCACGCACGCACGCACACACATACACACACAGAGGAACATCTTGCGCACACGTTAAATCCTTTTCCGCTTTTCGTAAGAGTAGGCCATTGTGTGCCGGTGGGAGCAGATGACAATATTTACACAACTACACACACATGGGGACTGAATAAAAAAAAATATATAAAAAAGCACATGAGTGCTTATCCCATTATCCTCGATATAAAAGAATAAAATAAATAAAATAAACACACACACACACACACACACACACACACACACACACACACACACACACACACACACACACACACACACACACACACACACCGAACGCTCGCGCGCGCACACATACATAAAATGCTATACACTTTGAGAGGTGATGGGGATTTCGGTTGTTGAAGCAGAGAAAGACAGATATGAGATGAAACAGGAGGGAAGAATCCTGGGTTTGGAATTAAATTTGATATTTCTTGAAGCTGGATTTCAAAGTATCATAAGTAGGCTTTTGGCGAAGAGAGAGAGGGAGGTCATTCCAGATCAATGGACCAGAAACAAAGTGGGAAGTGTCTAAGTAATGACATGTTGAAAAATCAAGTTT
>CM060347.1:6630546-6682362 GCA_030674155.1 Stramonita haemastoma | reverse complement strand
TTTATCATAGAAGGATGGAGAAAAAGTGTTTTTGATGGGGTTCATTTCGATACATCATTACACGTTTTTATTTAAACTTAAAAGAAAAAACTTTTGTTGGATCTGGTTAGATTTATTCACAAATATTCCTGGAATCATGCTGACAGGATCAACTTGTCTGTTGTTATGAGAAAGTGGAGTGGAGGGGGGGGTCTTAACAAAATAAACTTTTATCTGTCTGTGGTCTATCATGAAAAATTATGAAAAAAAATATATGGAATGGAGGGTCACATATTTTTGTGAGGCTTGCTGCTTGGTTATAGAAAGACTATAATCTGATTGAGGTTTTTTTTTGTTGTTGTTGTTGTTTTTTTGGGGGGGGAGGGTCATACTTTTGCTTTTTTGTTGAATTTTTTTTTTTTATCAACCAAATGCATCTAGAAATATCACTATACTGTAATCATAACAGGATGAGAAATGTTGTGAAATGAACAGAATGTTGTCAATGATATTTTGTTGTACATACTTTAAAAAAAAAAAAAAATGTTTGTATACATTTAGCCCTGAAATAATGTTCGCTGTTGTTGGGATAAGAGACTAGTTACGGAAAGATTGAAAGAGTGAATTTTCAATAACCTGGTGTAGTTTTTCTACTGTTTTGTTTTTTTGTTATGAATCAAAATTATTCCACATTTTTTCTGTGCTGAACTCATGTTTGTTCTCGACAGCATAATCAGGATAATGACTTTGTCATGGGGAAATGTGGATTTAATGATCTACAATTTTCCCACTACGTTTTAATGCTTTTCATTTTAAACCTTTTTTCCTTGTACTAGGGGTAAGACTCAATGTGTTATGTTATCTCTATCTACGATACTGCCAAAGAAAAAAAATCCAATTGATTATAAATAATAAAATTTCTTGATTATTACTAGGGAGAGCGAAAAAGAACAGGCAGACTGATCCAAATGAATATGAGGTGAAAAAATCTTGTAAAAGGAATGTGCTGAAGCCAATGAAGAATATTATCAAAATGATAAACTATGGTTGATCGTAAAAGAAAGATGACCCAATATAAAAAGGATATTGATCAATGAAATGATAAACAAAAGTATTACAACAAAAGGATACATCCCAGCCCATTCATAGATGACTTTATCAGCATATATATCTCCCAGCAGTCTTTTCTTTGCCTTGTCAGCACAAAATCGGCGTTTTTGAAAAAAAAAAAATTTCATTAAATCTGAAGGGGGGGGGGGGGGGGAAAGATGAAAACCCCACAATGTAACTCCCCCCCCCCCCCCCCCCCCCATTCCGAATTAAAATACAAGGAAAAATAAAAGAGGAAAGGATAAAAAAATAAAAAAAAAAAAAAAATAAGTGGGCGAAAGAGGTTAGATGCTCCATGAAAAAATCTGGTTGTATCAGCAAGATAAGTGAACGGATTTTACAGAAATTACAGAGATTTATTGCCTGCTTTCTTGCCTGCTGTGTCCAACCTTTGTACTAGTAATCTGTTGTATCCATTAATGCTTGAGTGATGTGTGTGTATTCCATTGTAGCAAATGTTGCAAAGTGAGGATTGTATGCTAGCAGATCACTGCATGATGCAGATGATGATGATCAAGTGGTGAGCACACACCACTGGCACTTGACGACCAACAACTGACTTTTGTTTTTAATCGAAGACTTTTTTGTCCTGAAAAAAATATCAGTTACTTTTTCAAAGTTCTTTTAAAATGTACTTGTAAGCTAATGTTTTTGCACTTAACTCATTCTGTGTGCTTTGTGGCTGTAAAGATAACGGGGTTAGAATTATGGAATTTTTTCTCTTCTGTGGTTTTTAAAGCCTATTGTAATTCTGGTTTTAATTTTAAAAGCCTATTGTAACTCTGGTTTTAATTTTAAAAGCCTATTGTAATTCTGGTTTTAATTTTAAAAGCCTATTGTAACTCTGGTTTTAATTTTAAAAGCCTATTGTAACTCTGGTTTTAATTTTTAAAAGCCTATTGTAATTCTGGTTTTAATTTTAAAAGCCTATTGTAACTCTGGTTTTAATTTTAAAAGCCTATTGTAACTCTGGTCAGATGCATGAAAAGAGAGTGAGAATTCAAAAGCACCCAAGTGGGGATGCCGGGAGTCTGTTTTAGTATTTATTTAAACAGCATCCCCCCCCACCTTCAGGAAATTCTGTGCAAGAATTTCAACTTTTCTGGTCTCTGTTTCTGTCTTTCTCTTTACCTTTCTATCATCTTTCTTACTGAGTTTTGCCTTCCCAGTCCACTTACCTGCCTTTTTTCAAACAAATCTTTCAAACAAATATATATATATATATATATTATATTTTATTATATTCACATTTTGCCTGGTTTTTTGTTGTTGTTTTTTTTCTCTGTTGTTGCTGTTGTCTTCAATTTAACGTCTGTTCACACTCAGTGATATTAGACGAGGAAAGTGGAAAGTAAAGAAGTTGAAGAGGGAGTGGAAGGAGTGGGAGAAGAAAAGACTGAAGAGTTAGCATGTGGGTGGATGTTTTTGTACATGAAAAGGTAATAATATTTTATACATATTATATAAATTAAAAAAAACAACAACAAACAAACAAACAAACAAACAAACCAACCAACCTAGACATGAGAAAAGTTTAAATTTAATAAAGTGTGAACATTAAACATCAATAATGTAACTACTTGTAACAAATTTTCAAGTGGACTGTGCAATAAACATCTAGCAATGGCAAGGCTAACTTTGAATTTTCAAATACATTTTTCATAGACTGCTCGGAAAATACAGGTAAGAGGGGCTTTACAATTGGGCACTCAAATATGATATGAGTATTTGTAATGTGATCTCCACATAGACATTTGACATTTTTGCAAACAAATTTTTCTCTGGCGACCAGGTAGTGACACTTAAAACACTGGGATGGGCACATATGTCCATTACTGCGGTGGCATTTGCCCATGTGGCACTTTTTATGTATATTTTTGTACTTTTAAAAAAACTGTTTGTCATCCTTTTTTAAAAATTTTTTTTTCAAACTCTGGGAATGATAAATTAAGGGGAATGCCTGGCGTCATCCGCACAGTTTTTGCCTTTAGGAATGAAATAATTTAGGTATTATCATTTAGTGTTTTTTTGTTGTTGTTTTTTTTCCAGATGGACAGTGTTAGATATTTTGATATGGTTTTTGTGGTGGGTAGGTTCATAAACTATATGGTATTGTATGGTACGTAATTCTGGTCAGATGTATCAAAATGGTGTGGAAATTCAAAAGCAAACGGGAGTCAGTGGGTCGGTCGTCGTGTCACTGCTGGTCAGAGCATTGGGAAAAGCCTACCTGCCCCTTCCCTTCAGCCAAAAAAGGAAAAGCTGGAGTTAGGGTTTGGGTAGCCGGCTGCATAAAACAAAATGAAAGGAAAACTTAAGTATCACTTTAAAAATTTGTCATGACTTGATGAAGTGTTGTTTTTTTTTTTTTAATACTATTAAAAAATAAATGAAATAAAAAAATGACTAAAATCTTGTTTTGACTGTGTGTTAAATGCTGTGTGCACAAGATTTCGATGCTTAAGATAGCTGGCCCCTCCTCCCTCTCTCCTCTCCTCTCTCTCTCTCTCTCTCTCTCCCCTCTCTCTCCTCTCTACTCGCACACACACACGACACACACACACACACGACACACACACACTACGGACACACATACGGACACACACACACACACACCACACACACACCACACACCACACCACCCCAGCGTAGCACCACACACACACACAACACCACACACACACACCACACACACACACACACACACACACACACCACACACACACCACACACACACACACACACACACACACACACACACACACACACACACACACACACACACAACACTTCCCCCTCTCCCCCCTCTCCCTCACTACAGTGTGTGTGATGGGTGTGGGGGTGTGTGTAATTGTTTTCTGTGTGTCTGTTGGGTATATGTGTCTGTGTGTGAGTGTATGTGGGTGTGTGTAAATCATTATCCAATTTATAAAAATGTTTTGCTAATTCTTTAAACATCTGGGATGTTTATGTATTTATTTTTATCATTATTGATAGTATTTCTCCCAACCCCCCCCCCCCCCCCCCCCCCTCCAATAAGGATATCAGTTGTTTTTTTTCCCCTTTTGTACAAATATATGATTTATATGTCTTGTATAACTTTTGACAGATGGTGGTAGATTGATGTTTTCAGTTGTTTATTCATAATGTTCTCCTGTTTTCTCTTTATTTTAGCGGTTTTTTTCTTTCTTTCTTTCTTTTTTTTTTCCTTTTTTTTTTAATAATCAAAATTATTTTATTGTGACTTCTGATTTTGGTCATCTGAATGAGTGCATTTTTCTTACCTTATATGTAGTGTACTGTCGCATTTTTCTTACCTTATTATATAGTGTACCTATTTCTTGTATGTTGTTTGGTACTGCATATAGTTTTATTGTTTTGTATCTTTTTATCTTGGTGTTATCCCTGAAAAGGGCGGGGACTGGATGTAAAAAAGCATATGAGTGCTTATCTGTTATCCTCGAAAAAATGAATTTGCCTTGCCTTGCCTTACCTACCCCCCCCCCCCCCCCACACACACACACACACACACACACACACACACACACACACACACACACACACACACACACAACGCACCACCACCCCACCCCCCACCCCCAACGCGCGCCACACACACACACACACACACACACACACACACACACACACACACACACAATGACAGGCGCGCGTTTCTGTTTCCCTGCTAACATATGTAAAACAGAAAATGAAACTACAATAAGTAGAATACATGTACATGTCCATAAAAATACCAAAAATTCTAAAAACTTTTCCCCCTATCCATTATACCACGAATGGTGGTCTGGCTGCTAGTCTTTCGGATGCCATGTGTTACACATAATTATTTAGCGCACGTAAAAAAAAAAAAAAATCCCGCTGCCATAAGAGGGTTGTCCCTGACAAAAATCTGTGTAAAAAAAAAACAAAAAACCCCCACTCTGATAGGGAATCAGAGTTGCAGACTGGAAAAGATACCAAAAAAGTAATTTAAATAATGGGTGGTGCTGCTCTTGTGGCGTCACGCTTCCTGGGAGAGCAGCCCGAATTTCACACACAGAGAAATCTGCCGTGACCCAAAAATAGTATTTTTAAAAAAAGTATACTACTACTACTACTACTACTACTACTACTACTACTACTACTATACTACTACTACTACTACTAATAATAATGATGATGATGACAGTAGTAGTAGTAGTAGTAGTAGTATGTATGATATCTTTCAAAACCCATGTGGCCAACAGCTTACCTCAGCAGAATTAACCTTGGAACTTACACCCCCTGAATTAAGACATCTTAATGATAAACCATTCAATCTCATCTCTGTAAATTTTGATAGGGTCAGTTTTGAGAAATAACTGGTCTTATTCATGATTTTTTATTTTAACATGAGGTTCTATCAAGTCACTGACAGTCACGGATCCTGCGGCATTGCTCCCATATCGCTGCCTCTTTGTTCATTTGTTGCGGTAGGTCTGGTCTATGCTTTATCGTGATGAATACTTAAGTATAGATACCTGTGATTGGTTGAAGAATACTGTAAGTAGTGTACTATTTTGTATTAATTTTTAAACATTTATATTGAAGAAAGCGAATTACCTTGGTAATGTGTGACTATCCTTATTGAGGTCCGTGGAATAGTTGGGCGGGGTGAAGACCAGAGCTTGGTTGTCCATCGCATCTAAGCTATTTGGTATTTGTGTTGTGGTCGTGCTGTTGTGAAGCTGACTGTGCCTAGTTACGTGATGTGAATTGAATACGTGAAAGCTGTTTTACAGTAAGAGCTTGGTGTTGTGTTGAAAAATAATGGTAATGGACTTATTTATAATATTTGTTCTTTATTTTTCAAGAACTAAAGATTATAACAATCTGAAAACGCGATTATGTATGATATTATTTTCTAAATGGGTGTGTGACAAACCAGTTAATTCAGTGGGTCAGCAGCGAACGATCAAGAGCGCGGGAGACGGACGCTTTGATCGGTAGGAGTCACTCGTATAGTGAATAAAGAAATTTTGTGCTTTAAAACAAAACATTCATTATTATATATCTCTAGTCCCCAGGTGTATGTGATTTTCTAAATTCTGTCATCGTTTCCACCAGCACACAAAAGCAGACCCCTGCACTCCTCTGTACTTTTCTGTACTTGTTCCAGAAAAAAGTTGGAAAATAGGAATTCGATTTTCGTCAGCAAAAACTCCTTGTAAAGTCAACTAGGCCTAGGCTAGGCTATCGTTCAGTGACCGGGTTCATCTCGCGTTAGGCCTATGGGTTACACACCTCCTTTAGAAAAACCACCTTTTCTTTAGTTTTTCTGTATGACTCTTAATTCCACAAAAAAACATTTTAAAATGTTTTTGTGAAACATTAGCCTGTGACTCAAAACCCATGTGATTTTGTACAAATTTGGAAGGTTTGACTTCTACATGTATATCAGCAAACACTGTACCCCCCCCCCCCCCCCCCCACCCCCTTGCTCCATTGGTGGGGTCAACACCTAGGAACACTGATGATCATTTCCAACTTTCTTGTGACTACTTGGTATTTGCTCTATGTCTTCAATCCCAAAAACAAGTAGTGCACGGTGCATTCTTTTCATACTTTAAACAAATCTATGAAAATCAATTTCAATTTTTTTTTTCCAACCGGCAATCTATAGGGCTAGAAGATCTACGCCTACTATAATCACCCGCAAGCTAAAACAGGAGTGTAGCCAACGTTCAGCCTAGTCTCCCTTTTCAACGCATGCGCGCCGACAGCGTTGCTTTCAAAATAAGTTGGAAAGTGGTGTAGGCCAGCCTACGAGTAGGCTTAGATTTTCGGCGATAGGCTAGCTAGTCCTAGGCCTGCTGACCACACTGGCACACTCTCAAGCAAAGAAGGACATCGAGTAAACACAAAATGACGTTAACAGGTCAAGATGACCCTAGATGAGGTACAGTTGCTGAATTAGATGCTCAAAGTGAAAAGCAAAATTGCTGGTTAGGTTGTAAAGTGCGAAACCTGCCCTAGGCTAGGCCTACTTCTCTCGCATCAGTTGATGGATAAAACGACAGAGCGAGTCACTGACTCATTTCGAAGTGAACACAGCGGCCTCTCTGCTGCTCTAGGCCTAGGCCTAGTCTACTGGACAGCAGTAAGCACACCGTACACAGGACTTGTTTTCTGCTGAGTCCACACGGCAAGGTATCAGAGGGGTGGGAAAGATATTCTCTGTGTGTGCGTTTGTTGCACACAGGGCGCTGGTTATAAATTTTATACAGTATAGGCCTAGTCTGTCTCATCAGAAGGAAGACCTTTCATAAGCATGTTTGGTGAAATACTGAGTGTTAGGCTACTGATCTGAATAACTACAGTGTCTTAAGTTGTAAGAGATCAGGAATTTCCTTCATTTTTCTTTCTTTTTCCTAAACATAAGTACTGTTTTTGTGAACTCTAAAGAGCACTGTCATGAAGACAGTGTGTTACTGACAGCTCTGTGTGTGTGTGTGTGTGTTTTGGTTTATTTATTCTTTTATATCAGGATAATGGAATAAGCACTCCATTGCTTTTTTACATCTAGTCCTCGTGTGTATGCAGTTGTGTATTCTTGTCATCTGTTCGGAGTGTTCCCACTGGCACACGATGGCCTACTCTTACAAAAAGCAGAACACGATTTAACATGTGCGAATGATGTTCTGCGTGTGTGTGTGTACGTGTGTGTGGTGTGTACAGTGCACGTGTGTGTAGGGGAAGGGGGGGGGGGTGTACCATGTGTGTTTGTGTGTACATATGATGTGTAATGTGTATAACAAGTGTACATGTGTAGTGTGTTACTCACTGTTAGACTCTGTGTGTGTGTGGCTCAATGTCACACTCATAGTGTGTTTAGCTCAATCAGTCAATGGTGTGTGTGTGGTTGGTTGTGGAGGGTGGGGGCAGCTCAATAGCTTGAATAGGGCGTCGTTCTGTCTCAGTGTCTGTAATGATATTGATGATGATGATGATAATCATATCGGTGATATGACACGGGGGTAGGATAGCGTAGTGGTCAGAGCATTGCTTTCATCAGGAAATGATGGTCCAGGATCAAGCTACCAGGAAAGCACCGGTTCTAGGGAAGTTTTCCCCCTGGGGTTACCACCAGTATTGACTCCACTTCCCCAAAAATTCTTCAGATGAGACTGCCCAATCCAAAAGCCACACAGAATGTCTTATTTTTTACACACATTTTTCCGCTTCTTCAAGTTCTTAGTAGAGTAGCCCTGGCCATTCCATGCTGATAGGAAAAGGATGAGTTTTTTGTTTGTTTATGAATCACATGCAAATTATGTCAAATGTAATTTGTTTTTAAATTTATGCCATCCCCAAAGTCAGAATGCAGAGCTCTGCCTTAACGGGGGGGGGGGGGGGGGGGGGGGGGGGGGGGGTTTAAGCGGTCAGTCACATATAATTTATTTAAAGCAGAATCTCACCATTGGTCAGGATGTGGTCAAAATCACATGATCTTGGAGCTCTAGCCAGGAAACAAAAAATAATTTTGATGTAAATTAAATATGTAAATAACAATAGTGATGCCTGATGGTGAGTATTATTTTTGTTTTATGATTTTTTTATTATTAATATTATTATTATTTTTATTGTTGTTGTTGTTATCATATATAATGCAATATTGCTTTTGTCATTATTTAATAAAATTAATATTATCATCATTATTTTTTATTTTCCTTATAAGTATTATCATTATCATCATTATTATCATCATCATCATCATCATCATCATCATTGGGCTTTATATTGTATTATAGGCTACTCCTTAAAACTCTTTAACAGTTCACTTAGTTTAGCTCATTCCAGGACCTCACATGAAATCATAATTATTCTATAATAACACTTAATACTAACAGCCTCTAGAAAGGAAACAATTTGCCACAAGATAATCATGTCAGTTGTGATACATCAGATGAAAGCTGAATCAATGGCCTTTCACAATATTAAACTAATGATTTGGCTCAGTTTTCCTTTACATCATCCAACAAAATTGTATCATGTTATCAGTTTGAATATTTATTGATAATTTTAACATTCTTTTTCAACGTTAAAAAATAACAAAGTTGATAGAAGGGGAAAAAAAGTAACCATCATTTTCAACTCACAACTGGTATTAAGAACCAATCAATTTTACATAATTTCAGGTCAATTTACAGCGTGGTCACCTTATTAAGGGTTTTTGAAAAGAAAAAAAAAATACAGGCTAATTTTTTTCCAGGTCATGGATTTTCATGTACAAGTTTAACTGACTCAGACAGGATAGTACTGACAAAATACACTTGTAATCTGTATACATATCATATATATACCAAACTAAACTCTTATTAGCTTACTTCATCATAAAGTACTTTTTCACTGTACAAGTACAACTCATTCTTTAACCACAGACACTGGAAATGTAACTAGTATGTTAATTTAAAATTATTTCTTTTATTGTTAAAATTTAAACCCTTCCTAGTCTAGTGTGACAAAATAATCTAATATATATACTATATAAATATATTTTATATTATTGTTTAAACCTTTACAATTTTAACTTATCACCGTATTTCAGTATTTTGACACAAGAAATGTACTTCTTTTTTTTAAACCCTTAGAAACATGACAAATAGCAATCAAAATAACAAACCACATTCTGTTAATCTTTAATGTCAAGTTGTTTTGTTTTTGTTTTTTTACCATGATATCATTGACACATTATTTGCTTTGCTCAGAAAGTTAGTAAATGCTCTATCAAAACTTGGAACTCGAATGTTTCTAGGGACAAAATGCTTTTTACAAAAATGAGACTTATGTCATGTGGGATGCAAAGCATGTAAAGTACAACCTCAGGCAAGGTAGGTAAAATTTACAAACATAAACTTTAAATAAAGACTTAAGGATCACAAAAGCTTTCCAATAATACCACATTTATTTTTGTATTTTGTACCACTTTATATCACAGCAGATTTCTCTGCGTGAAATTCGGGCTGCTGTCCCCGGGGAGAGCGCGTCGCCACATGTGCAGTGCCTACCCATTTTTTTCCCCCTTTTTCCTGCATGCAACTGTATTTGTTTCCCTATAAGAGTGGCTTTTTTCTACAGAATTTTGCCAGGGACAACCTCCTTGTTGCCATGGGTTCTTTTACGTGCGCTAAATAGTGATGTGTAACACACAGGACCTCGGTTTATCGTCTCATCTGAAAGACTAGCGCCCAGACCACCACGCAGGGTCTAATGGATGGGGAAAAAGGTTTTGAGTCCAAACAGGGTACGAACCCTGCACACTCCGACCCGGACTTTTTGCTTTCTAGGCAAGGCGCGCGACCACCGATCCACGGATAATATACATCAACATTCCATTTTCCTTTAAACTTAAGCCCTTTTGGGATTTTCTCAGGACTACTTAACAATAGTACTTTATTGAGATAATTGTGAAAAGAAATTGTGTCACAAGCGATAATGTCCAGAGAAACAGATAAAAACCGCATGTCATTCTTAGCAATGATTAGAAAATAAAAGAGCTCTGTAAAATTAACAACTGGCAAATTGATCAAGGTGATCACCTCATAACTGTATTATCATTTTAGCACGTCATAGAATAAATCAGTGTCATTGCAAAGTTTTTCAGAACTCGTGACATGACCAGCTGTTGTGTCATAGTGCCAGTGTTCATGCACTGCTGACAAACCAAAAGTTCATTTAGCTCTAAGATCAGGCAGTTGCAAGAGTAGCTTCATTTCTAGCAAATGCAGTCCATTAGACATGAATGGATAACATACATAATTATGTTTCTCATTCAAACATATCAATGTTTTCGTTTTGCAAGACATGAATCATGTTTCTCAGGACAATAAGAAATGCTGTGACAAAAAACAGAAAACTCACCTGACCTTTGTTCCACCATTTTCCTTTCCCATTCCACTTGTTGACATGCATGCAAGGGGTTTCCAGTATGTTGTAAAAATGTTTATCATAGTTGGTCTGCTTCAAACAGGGCAGTGTGTTTCTTGTGACTTTGTGACTTGAAAATTTTAACATTGTCAATAACGGTCATTTCGTCATTTCGTCTGCAAGTACAGAATGCATTTTCATACGAAGAATCATGTATAATTCGGCCATCTCCGTACAAGTTGTTGTTTAGTTAGGACATTTGATCTTTTGGCACACGCACGCACGCACGCACGTATACACACAACACACACACACAGTGTCACGCACACACAACACGAACACACGCAACACACACACACACAACACACACTCACACTCACACTCACACTCACACAACACACACACACACACACACACACACACTGATGCACACACACACACACACAATGATGCACACACTCACACACAATGATGCACACACACACAATGATGCACACACACACACACACACAATGATGCACACACACGCACACAATGACGCACACACATACACAATGATGCACACACACACACACACCACACACACACACACACACACACACAATGATGCACACACACACACACACGCACACACAATGACGCAGACACACACACACACACACACACACACACACACACCACACACACACACACACACACACACACACAAGGATGCACACACACACACACACACATGATGCACACACACACACACACATGCACACACCTTTTCTTTTTCTTTTTTTTAGGCTGTACCCACTCGTTACAACATCGTGTCACAGTTGACTGAATCCGTTTCATGACTTTCTCTGATGTGTGCAGATTACTCGAGGCAAAACCGAGTTGCTTCCTCTCCAAACTGTATCCGGCTGAGCAAGGGGGGACAACCACCACAGCTTCCGGCACGTGAGCAAGGGGGGACAACCACCACAGCTTCCGGCACGTGCGGCCCTTGTCTGCCCCTCCTTGAAGATCAGACCAGCTGAGGATTCAGAAGAAGCAGCAGAAGCAGAGGGAAAAAGCAGAAGAAGCAGAGGGAAAAGCAGAGGAAAAAGAAGCAGCAGCGGAAAAGTCACCATGGCGGAGTCCAGCCTGTGCAGCCTGAGCACCTTGCCTGACTACCTGCTGGAGGAGGTGTTCTGTTACCTTTGCCCCCGTGACCGCTCCGCTCTGGCCAGCTGCTGTAAGCGCCTGGCGTTCTTCCTCCACTCTCCACACGTGTGGAGAAACGTCACCCTCAGGCTGTGCCATGGGGGTCGGAACCAGAACCAGAATTCAGCAGGCCAAGTTTCCAGCATGCCTTCCCAGTTTGTCGGCAGACTCTCTTCCCACGACCGTGCCCTGACCCTGAGATTACGCAGAACACTTCTGGAACGTGCGGCTCATCATCAGCTCCGCGCTCCTGGAGGAGGAGACATTCTCGGAGCTGTGGGAGCTTTGTTGGAGAGGGGTGGTGAAGAGCGTGGAGATTCATGTCGACGAGTTCTCTGTCATGCACGAGGGCACGTCGCGTGTCCATTCAGACGTTATATATAGAAACGTTTTTGAAGTAGGCAGCACGTCCTGGGCTCACCCACCCGGACTGGGTTTTTTCCTGCAGCAGTTGCAGCCAGGAACACACGTGTCCCTGGCCTTCCCTGTCCTGCTGCAGAACAGCCAGAGGCCTGCAAGGGAAAGATGCCACCGCCACAGTGTGTGCTGCCGCTTCCTCCGCTACCCCAAACCCCCCGCACTCTGCTCCCTGCTGAAGAAGCTGGTCCTGCCGAACTCCTGCCACTACAACAGCCAGCAGAACGTGGCAGCGGCGGTGTCTCAGTGCCCGTGTCTGGAGGAACTTCAACGTGGACATGGACAGCCTGAGCGCCTGCCTGCTGAGGGAGCTGGCCGGGCAAGGGGCCTGCCCCAGGCAGGAGCCCCTGCGCCGTCTGGTCCTGAGGCATGTGGACATTGGACAGAGGACGTGGGCGCGCCAGCCCCGGCTGGGGACCCGAGTGTGGCAGACGCTGGCCAAGGCCAGCCCCTCTCTGGCCGTGGAGTGCTATGTGCTGGGCGACTCGCTGCCCCCGCTGGACAACGTCCTGTGGCCCGAGATGCCGCTGGTCAAGGTGAAGGTGGTGTGCCGCTCCAGCAGCCGGGAGAACCTGCTGCTGCTGTACGCGCTGTGCCGACGCCAGAGCGCCACCCTGCGCCACCTGCACCTGGCCGTGTCCCAGGACGACGAGGGCCTGCACCTGTCCTCGCGCGGGAAGGAGGCGCTGAGGGACGTGGTACGCGCCTGCGGCCGACTGCAGCGGCTGGTGCTGCGGGTGGACTGCTGCTGCAGCACTGTGGTGGAGCTGGCCACCACTGCCGGCCGCCAGTGGAGGAGTTTCCAGTACAGCCTGGAGGCCCTGGTGTGTTGCCGGGACAAGGTGCAGTGCACCAGCGCCCAGTGCTCCGAATTTGATTGCAGCTGCTCGGGGCCCCTAGAGTACGAGCGCATTGAGGCGGCAACCGGCTTCCCCTACAGTGCGGCTCCTGTGGAAAGAGGCACTGACCATGACCCCTGCCCTGTGGACGTTGAGAACGCGTACAGTCTCCCGAGTCTGCAGCTACAGGACAGTGGATGTTCCCCAGTCGGAGCCAGAAGGATTTGAGCCTGAAGAATTTTTTTGCCCATTGTGACTTTTAAATCTTGAATTTCCACTGGGGTTTTTTTTTTTTTTTTTGGTTTGCTGTTTTTGTTTGTTTCTTTGTTTACTTTTCGTGTGTGTGTGTGTGTGAAAGAGACAATGACAATGACAAATGTTTATTGCGTTAAGCAAATAATGAATATGTGTGAGTGTGTGTGTGTGTTTGTGTGTGTGTAGGTGTGTGTGTGTGAGTAGAGAGAGAGAGAGATGATATATATTCAGGTTCTGTTTTGGGGAGATTTTGTTTGTGAGATGAGTTTTTGATAATTTATCTTTGTAAGTGTCCGTGCTCTGCACGGCAAGAGGCATCAAACAACAGTACTGCTGCTTGCTTTAGGATGTGTGTCCACACAGCTGATCTGTGATCAACTTTTCTAATGCCTCATTTTCTTATTCCATGTACAAAATTCCACAGGAAATGAGGCTTCAGTACATGTCACTATTTTGTTGCTAGAACTAAAGTGAAAAAAAAACTTACAGTTCAGAGACAGAGACAGAGAGAGAAAGAGAGAGAGAGAACCATGATGAATAGATAGAAAAATTGTGTTGTGAAACGGGTGTCACATTTGTTTTGATGTATCATATGATATGATGATGCAAAAAACGGAACACAGGTCATACAATTTCAAAGGTGAAATCATATAAAATTCTCTGTAATGTTTGAAAAGTAAACCATTTACCTGTATGAAGTTGAAAACTAAAAGCAAAAGATATCTGATAACTTATGCATTATTTTTTCTGATAACATGGATAATGTCAGACCACACACAAAAAGTCAGTTATGATGCTGGACACGAAAAATGTCTACAATTGTACATTTATAGCTGAGCAAGGGGTCATGAAATCAGGGCTTTTATGAAAGATAGATAACACTACTATAATGATGAAGAAATTACAACTGGTGGTTTTGTCAATTTTAACTGGTGAGGGGAGTACACTTTTCATGTCCACCATCATAACAGACACAAGTTTATGTTTGTACTTTTTCTTATTTCATGCAAACTTCTACTGCAGCTGTCATAGAGCATGAAACAGTTCAATATGCCCATTTTAAAGACAAGGAAGCACTCACAAGCAGTCAGGTTCTCTTTTATTTTTTGAAAGAAAGAACATAATTATGTCAGTTATGACATGGACATGAAAAGCACAAAATAATCTGCCTTTTCATTAAATCCACCATTGAGATGACCCCTTAAATCATGGTCTGCAATATCACTAGGCAAAACAAGGCAAGGCAAGGCAAGGCAAGGCAAAGTATTTTATTCGAGGATAATAGATAAGCACTCGTGTGCTTTTTTACATCCAGTCCCCGCCCTTTTCAGGGATACATCAAGTTGAAAAGATACTAAACAATGAAACTTTACGCAGTACCAAACAACACACAAGAATAAAGACACTATACATGGTAAGGTACTAAAAATGCACTCGTTCAAAAGACAAAATCAGAAGTCACAATAAAAAGATTTTGATTATGGAAGAAAAGAAAAGTGTTAATAGGTAAGGAGTAAATAAGAGAACAAGATGAAATAAACAACTGAGAACATCAATCCACCACCATCTGTCAAAAGTTATACATGTAATATAAATCATACATTTGGATTAAAAAATAAAAAGAATAATAAAAAAAAAAGGGGGGGGGAAATTTAACTAATATCCTTATTGGAGGGGGGGGGAGAGATACTACCAATAAAAACTAGAAATAAAATAAAATAAGATAAAAAGAAAGAAGAAAAAAAAAAAAATGTTACGTAAAACAAACCCAATGAGTTAAGTTTATCAGCTTTTGATCGCTGCTTTACATGGCTGATAAGATGAATGTGTCAGTTATGATTGTGGACATTTCTGTACACTTGTGTACACAGTACAGCTGTTGGTGATGACATGGACATGACAGAAATTCCATAAATGTGAATAAGAGCATTATTCTTGCTGTGTGCTTCATGACAATCAATGTTTTTGTGTTTGGCAGTGCTTCAAATGCATTTTTTAGGCCAATAGAATCTATTAGAATGTGTTTTCCACCGCAGAGATTCCTATGTCGGTGATGATGATGCAAACAGCTGTGGACATGTATAATACACTGACCAATATTTCACTTGTCTCACATCATTATCATATGCTCCTGGTTTTGTTTCTTTGGAAGAACATGTGACCTGGTGGTTGTAAACAGACTACAAATGGCAGAGACAGTGGTTGTAAACAGACTACAAATGGCAGAGACAGTGGTTGTAAACAGACTACAAATGGCAGAGACAGGCAGCACATAAAATTTTTACTGCAAGATGGTTGGATATGATGACTGGACATGAATTCAGAACACGGAAGATTTATTCTGTTTTTGCAAAATGTGCAAACTGAACATCTTCCTAAATGGGTTTATTGTGTTACTGACACATCTTGATTTAATAAATTTCAGATGTTGCATTATTTCCGACATAGCGAAAAGCAACGAGAAGCAAAATCCGGTGACATGTCTCTTGGACATGACTTCATAACTGACCAGTTCAACTTTCTGATATGATACAAACTTCACCAAAAAGCATGCACATCTGATTTAGGGATGAAAGTGTTGGCAGTGGTATGGTTTAATTATTCCATTATATGCATGTTTAAATTTTTGTTTGAAACTTAGAATGGCTGTAGTGTAGCTAAGAGACACAATGTTTATGGCCTATCAGTAAATGTCCCATTTTGGATTGGACAATTTTGACCATTATCTTTATACAAACATCAATTTTATAAAATTTACCAAACCAATCTTCCTAATATTGTGGTATCTATCTTTTTTTGGTATAAGCTGACAGAATTACACAACCAACTAAAGAAAAAAAATATGCTAAGTAGTTTTTATTTTTCTTATCAAACACAGTAGGGTCCGCCACCTCGACCTTTTGGCACCGGTCTCATATCTCGTTAATTCAGTAACTGTATACTGCATTTGGAATGGTGCCTGTTAAAAATAATTACTTTCTCTTCACTACTTGAGTCACTGCCACAAGTGTCAGCTTTTTTCTCCTGATTTTTCCTCAGTTTTTTGCTTTACTTTAATCGAAGATTTTTTTAAATTTTGATGATTGAAATCCCTGTGATAATAAATATGTTCACTCTCATATATCAAATGTGTGTTTCTGTATGTGTGTGAGTGGGTGTATGTGTGTTGCTTATAATATATATTTCATGAATTTCTATGTGCATGTGTGTTTCCACATGTGTGTTATTCGTAGATGTAATCAGTTTCCTCCGTGTGTGTGTGTGTTTGTGCTTGGGGGGGGGGGTTGCATAACCATTAATCTGAAATTGTGTATGCATGCACACACACACACACACACACACACACACACACACACACACACACACACACACATGACATTCATATTTCCTCCGTATGTTACACAAAGATCTGCACAAAGATCTGCACGTGATACACAAGCTTACACCACACACAGCAACAATCATCATAACATCGGATAATCCAAGTATTTCAGATGCCATGACCATGCTGATTTAAACAGGTTTCAGTCTTGCTGTGGCCATGGTAAAAAGTAATGGCAAAGGTGTTCCCATAACCTATGTGGTAGTAGGGGAGCAAGATGTGAGAGACCTTGCCTCACCTTCCCTAGGTAAAAAAAAAGTAAAGGTGTCCCATAACCTGTGTGGTAGTAAGGGAGCAAGATTCAAAGATAAACCAGTTTCTCTAGGGGCCAGCCTATTGAAAGGTAAAACAGATTTTTAACCTGTGCGCAAGATAATGTTCTACGTGCGCTCGCACACGGGGCCTCGGTTTATAGTCTCATCCAAGGACTTACATTAAGTTCAATTTTTTCGTCAAACTGGGAAGAAAGGGCGAGGCTGGGAATCGAACTCAAAACCTTACGGTTTACTTGCTGGCAGGCGAACGACTTAACCTTCCTGCCACCTTCCTTCTTGTTTAAAGTAAACCAATACAGTAGGTAACCAGCTCAATGCTGCTGAACCTTAGCCATTTTTAAAAATTTTGTTTTATTCTTTTATATCGAGGATAATGGGATAAGCTTTTTAACATCCAGTCCCCATGTGTATGCAGTTTTGAAAATGTCATCTGTTCCCACCAGCACACGATGGCCTACTCTTACGAAAAGCGGAACAGGATTTAACGTGTGAGCATGATGTTCTGCGTGCGTTCGCACACGGGGCCTCAGTTTTTAGTCTCATCCGAAAGACTTTTGAGGGGAGAGCGGAGTCATCACTGATGTTAACTCCAGGAGAAAAATCTCCTCGAACGGGAATCGAACCCGGGTGGTCAATGCTAGGGGAAAGCAAGCGCTCTGACCACTGCGCTGAGCAGAGCTGAGCTACCCCGTCCCCTGTGTCCAGTGTCCTGCTAGTGACCAGGACCAACGCCAAAGGAAAAGAAAGAGGGAATGGACAACATGGCGGGGATGATGGAGGTCGTCGATCCAGGCCAAACCAGTTCTTCACCTTCACCTTAATCTGTCCCCTAGTCCTGTGGGCCGTGGGGGCACAACTTAAGGAGTTTTGAAACCAGCTTCCTCCACTCCCCACGGTCCTCTGCCCTCCATAGTACTAGGTCGTTCCACCCAAGGCCTGTCCACTCTCTGAGTTCCTAACGACAGTGGAAAAAACGCAAGTTAAAGTGGTGCGGGGCACGTCACACGATCATCTGGACTGGCCAGGACAGTCTTACAGGGAACAGTAAGGGGAAGGCAAGGCAAGGCAAGGCAAGGCAAGGCAAAATTCTTTTATTCGAGGATAATAGATAAGCACACATGTGCTTTTTTACATCCAGTCCCCGCCCCTTTCAGGGATAACATCAAGATAAAAAGACAGCCTCAACTAAAACAAGAAGAATTATAATGATCCAATTACCAAGAGCAAATCATACCAAGTATCAAACAACAGGTAAGAAATAAGACAGAGATACAATATTAAGGTAATGTTATAAAAAAAAAAAAAAAAAAAAAAAAGGCACTCATTCAGAAACGAAAATAAGAAGTAAGAATCAGTGATGATTTTGATTTGGATAATAAACAAGCAAACAAAGAAACAAACAAAAAAATAAATAAATAATTTTTTTTTTAATGAAATGAAATAAAATTAAAAAAATAATAATAATAATAATAAAAAAAATTTTAATGAAATAAAAAAATAATAATTAAAAAAAAAGCCAAACCAACCAAACAAATAAAAAAGGCACAATGATTCTAGATCAAATATGAGAATATGATGAGGTTAGATGACTGAAAACATCAATCCACCACCATCTATCATCAAAAAATGTCCCATAAAACATAAGATTTTGATAAGGGTGAGAAAGAACAACAACAGGTAAGAAATAAGACAGAGATACAATATTAAGGTAATGTTATAAAAAGGCACTCATTCAGAAACAAAAATATGAAGTAAGAATCAATGAACAATTTGATTTGAGTACAACAAACAAACAAAAACCAATCAAGAACAACAACAACAACAACAACAACACAAAAAGGCGCAAGATTAAAGAGCAAACATGGGAATATGATGAGGTAAAATGACTGAAAACATCAATCCCACCATCTATTATCAAAATAAGTCCCATAAAGCACAAGTTTTTGAACCAAAAAAAACAAAAAAACTCACACACACACACACACACACACACACACACACACACACACACACACACACACACACACACACACACACCTCTCTCTTAGTCTTATGATTATAGTCATAAGATCATCATAATCAGAGAGAAGTGAGGAGGGAGAGGGCAGATAGTTGGAGAGGGGGGAAGTGTGGTTTGTTATTTTTGATTCATCAAGTAGATTAGAAGGTGATTTTTGAATGTTGTTAATGATTGATGCTGTTTAATTGAGTCAGAGAGGGAGTTCCATAGCGTAGGGCGCCTGAGTATAGTAAGCTAGTTTTGAACAAGTCTATTCTTGGGATTGGGACACTTGGCTTTACAGTATTTCTGGAATGATTCATTGGGAATTTGTCTTTTAAGGATGTGGGGACATTTCCTGTCAGTATCTTAAACATCATGATGCCTTTGTTATATTTTAGTCTTTGGTGTAGGGGAAGGATATTTAACTGAGTATAATCCCCTTCTAGCAAGGTTGTTTTCTTCAGAAGGACCAGTTTGAGACCACGTTTATACAGACTTAGTAATGGTTTCATGGTATTTGCACTGGCAGAGTCCCACAGGGTTGCAGCATAGTCTATTGAGGATTGTATATAAGCTTGAAAAAACAGTTTCCTTGAATGGAAATCGAGAAAGTGTTTAATTTTAATCAACTGGTAGACTTTTTTGGACAAGTATTTGCATAGGTGAGATATGTGGTAGAACCAGCTGAGATTTTCATCAATTGTCACTCCTAGAACTTTGTGGTGAGAGGTCTGTTCGATTGCTTCCTTTTTTATGTGAATTGGAAATAGTTTATGTGGTAAATTTTGTCGCTTTTGTCTGGTAGTGATAAGCATGCATTTTGTTTTTTGGGGATGGATAGACATGTGGTTCAGTTCAGTCCATTTGACAAGGTCGTCAGTGCTTTTTTGTAATAAGGTTGTGAGATAGTCAATGTCATTATGGCTCGTATGTATTGTTGTGTCATCTGCAAATAGTTCACATTTGGAATTGATATGTAGAGGAAGGTCATTAATGTATAATGAAAAGAGAATAGGGCCCAATATAGATCCCTGTGGTACTCCATAATGAATGGGCTTTAGTTTGGATGTTGATGTAGCTATTGAGACGCACTGGTGTCTATTTGTAAGATATGAATCGAGTAGTCCTAGGGTTTTTGTAGAAATGTTATACAGGTTTAGCTTTTTAAGGAGAAGTTTGTGGTCAATTGTGTCAAATGCTTTTTTGAAATCAACAAATAATACTCCGCAAAATTTATTGTCATTGATGTTTGATAGCCAATTATCTACAAGACTGGTCAGTGCTGTATGACACGAGTGCTTTATTCTGAATCCAGATTGATTAGGATGAAGTAAGTTGTTGATTTCTGTATGACGGACTAAGTGTTTATTCATATGTTTTTCCAGTGGTTTTGAAAGGATCGGTATAATGGAGATGGGCCTATAGTTTGAAGGATCAGAAGTATCGCCAGACTTGTAGATGGGGATTACTTTAGAACATTTGAAGGCGTTGGGGAAGTAGTTCTTATCAAGGCAGAGGTTATATATATATGTTAGGGTGTCTGTGATAACTGGAGCTGATAATTTTAATATACTGCTGTCTATTCCATCAAGACCACGCGTTCTTGATTGTTTGAGGTGAGTCAGATAGTTGTAGATCTCTGAGACAGTCATGAAAGGTATGTGAAGTTTTGAAGGAATATGCTTTTCTTGGCAGTATTGTTTTAATTCATTAAGATCATTGGACTCTGAGTTATCATTGCTAATTATGTTGTGAGAAACATTGATGAAGTGGTTGTTAAGCTTTTCGGCGGAGATGTCTTTGATTACATTTGATTTAGGAGTTGATTGATTGTTTGTTATTTGATTTATTGCTCGCCATACAGTCTTTGAATTTTGTTTGGAAGATAGTAGGTCTTGAAAATATTTCTTTTTTTCACGCCGTTTTTGTGAGATTATGGCGTTTCTTAGTTTTTTTGACTCATCATAATATTTGTGTTCTTTTAGAAGGTCTCTAAGATAACATGCTTCCTCTAGTTCCTTTGTGAGCCAAGGCGGTTTGGGGCTGTGTTTGATCCTAATGGTTTTAAATGGAGAATGTTTGTTATAGATTTCAGTGAACGTTTTTATCCAGAACTCAATGGCTAAGTCTGGATCAGTAATATTGAAGGTTTCTGAGAGTGTGGAGTTGCATAAGTCTATGAGAAAAAGCTGTTCATTAAACTTTGCAAAGGAACGATAGGTTATAGTTTTATGGCCAGGTTTGGGAATTTTTGTTCCTTTTTTTGACCATGTGGCGCAGATTGGGTAGTGATCGCTGCAGTTGTAGATAGGGACACAAGTTTCTATGATGTTTTCTGGGTTTGATACATAGATGTGGTCAATTAACTGTTTGAATTTGATGTGACTCTTGTGGGAGATTTGACTAATTGGTGAAGATTGAGTGAATTCATAACTTGGGTCCATTGATTATGTACTTTTGTTAGGTCTATATTGAAATCGCCCAGTAAGATTATTTCCCGAGATTCAAGTAGGACTTCATTTATCATGGAGTCAAATTTGTCTATCCAATTTGTTCTTTCACTTGGATTCCTGTAACAGAACCCCATCATAACAGGCCGTGTACCTTTCATGGAAATTTCGATCCAGATAGATTCTATTTCATGACGTTCTAGAACGGGCAGACGTTTGAATGTTACAGAATCACTAATATAGATTAAGATACCTATTTCTTTTGGCTTTTGTGGATCTTTCCGCAGGATTTTATAACCTGGAATGTGTATGTCAGCATCGGTTATATGTTCGGTGAGTCTTGACTCAGAAAGCCCTAGTATGTGGAATGGTTTGCCTTGATTTGTGATGAGTGTTGATATATCTTCCATTTTGTTAATCGCATGGTTTATGTTTAGGTGGCAAATTCGTAAGCCATTCTTGGAGGGCCAGGTATTGTGTCTTGGATGCATCTATTACAGGTAGTTTGGTAAGCAGTTATTAATGAGTGCAAAGATTGGTGAAGAGAGATTATTAATATGGGAGGAATGTTAGACTTGATTAGGGATGGAATGAATTAAGAAGGATTAAAATCAAAATCAAAATCACTCTACATATGACACAATGGTATAATCAAGATCAAAATCAAAATCACTCTACATATAACACACAGTGGTATAAAAAAACTCGATCAAATTAAGTGTAGGCCTACTTCAGAATAAGAGTCAAGTAGACCTAAAACAAAAAACAGCAACCTGGTGTTCAGATGGTGTGGTTCAGATAATTATAGAAAAAGGACAGGTTTTGAAATAACAAAAGGAAAAACGATAAAAGAAAACATAAAATAAGATAAGGCAGAACAAAACAAATAACTCTGGACAATCAAGGCAGTACTATGCCAATCAACCTTTAAGCAATGACAATACAACAAGAGTGAAAATAATATAGAATATATACTTATGCACAATCAGCACAGTTCCTGAGAAACTAAATGTTGATGCACAATCCAGAGGATTCAGTCACAGTCTTGTCAGTATAGAAGTCTGGTCTGGGAAGGACCAGTCACAGTTTGTTGCACAATACTATGCCATTCAACATCTATAGATGATAACAACACAGCAAAGTGAAAATAATAAGCATATCATGATGCACAATCAGCACTGTTTCTGAGAAGTAATATGTTGATGCACAATCAGCAATCCAGAAGATTCAGTCACTGTCTTGTCACAACACAACAGTGAGGTAATAAAAAGCATATGATGATATGGTGATGCACAATCAGCACAGTTTCTGAGAAACAAAAAGTTGTTGCACAATCAGCAAGATCCAGAATTCAGTCACAGTCTTTTTGGTATAGAAATCTGATCTGGAAATGATCAGTCACAGTTTGCTGCACAATAGGAGCACTGGTTGGGTGGACAAACCTTGAGCTAAAAAAAACAAACTAGTTGGTATATATAAGTTTCAGTCTGTGGCAAGTTGATAGTTCAAGACCATGGGTTGCAGAGCACAAGTGTCAGTCTTCATAATCTTGTCTCATTACACACACACTTATATATACTTGTACACATCACACATATGCATATCTATGCACACACACACACCAACACACACACACACCACACACACACACACACACACACACACACACACACAATCATGCACTAACTCACATGCCTATACACATATTTTGGAGGAGCATGACTTATCACACCAGAGTTTCTATGGTGTACACTGTGTTGTACTGGCGATAAGGTGCTCTTGTCTTGAGAGCTGGAGCTGGGTAAGGTCTGGTGGTGAGCATTGCTGGGTAGGGTGGGGACAGGAGGTGGGGTGAACGCTGGGTCGACACTGATTGTAGTTGTTGGAGGGTCTGTCTGTTGGCCCAGACATTGTCATTCTGGGGTTGGGGTTGGGGGGTGGGACGGTGTCCAGTCATCTGTGGTAAATAAGGGTATCTGGGGACATTGGAATGTCGTTGGTACTCTTTATGTAGTAGTGCTGAGGGTTGGGTCTTCTGTTCGTCAGTAGGTCATGTAGTGGGTGTTGTCAGGAGTGGCTGTCGTTTATGTCTGGGGTCGGCATATTTGAGGCTGTACGCTAACCTGTCTGCACCTTTGGGGCTGGGGTGAAGAGGGTCAGAATACAGATCTTTGCGTGGGGCCCCACTGGAGGTTCTAAATATGGTAGTGTGGTCTGCAAGTGGGATGTTTTCTGCAGCACACACTTTAGCTAATGAGATATTGGAAATATTGACCGTTTTCTTTAGGGGGTGCTGTCCCATTGGGGGGATAATGGATGATGCCAGCAGCCTGGCTCGGGGGAATACATGTTTGATGTTTCTGATGAGCTGAGTCCATTTACTTTCAGTGATGGCTGTATATTTGCATGTATTTATTCCTGTGTGAAAGATGATGTGCTGTATTTCTTTGTTGTTGGGAATGTGATGGAGCCAATGAATAAGGTCATCGACAGTGATACCTGAGACACTGAGGTTTTGATTTTTACCTTTGTAGAATAGAATCTCGGATTTGATATGTCGTGTTACTGAGTCTCCTAAGATGAGGTTAGTTGTCTGGAGTGAACTCTTTGTTCTGCTAGTTGTTGGCATGGTGTGAGAGTGTTGTCTGTGGTAGTTTGTTGTGCTTCAGAAGTGTGGGTTTGGGTTTTTGTGTCTTTTCTTCTTTTTTTTGGAGAGACTTTTGTCCATACATTTGGGTTTAGTTCATTGCCCTCAGGGATGTTGGATGTTTGATTGTCGAGTCTGTTTGGTTGTTGTTTTTGATGGTGATGACAGAGTTGACTGTTGCTTGGTTGTTGATTTTTTGTTGGTGGTGTTGGGGTCTGTTTGGTCGTTGATTTTGGCAGTGTTGACTGTGTCTTGTGGTAAAGGTGGGGTTGGATCAGCTGGGGCTGGCTTCTGGTCAGGGTTGTTATGAATACATTGTTTTTTGTTTTCGTCATCAAGGGAGAGAAGAGAGAATCTGTTGGTGGTAGGGAAGGATGATAGAAGGGTGTCTTGTTCTTCATCTGACTGTTCAGCTAAGTGCGTTTGTGTGTGTTCTTTTGATACTGTGTGTTTCAGCTGGTTCAGTTCCGACTTTAAGTCATGGTTTTCTTTTTTCAGTTGGAGAACAATCTTGGTGAGAGAACCTAAGTCTTTTGGTTTTTTTTTGATTGAAGTGGATAGTGAGTGTATTTTTTGTTTTAGTTGTTGTGATGTTTGGGTATGTGGGTATTTGCAGAGGAATCGAGGAAGGTGACATGGTTTTTTGTGGGGATGAGTGACTGGTGAGGCAATATGTCGCACAGTATGAACCAGTGTACTTTGTGAGTTGTTTTTTGGCTGAATGTTGGATTGACAGCATGTTTTGATCTCTTTCCTGTTTTCAGTTGAGTGAGGGAGACCATGCATCAGCTCAGGGTGTGGGTGTGGTGTTTGTGCTGTGTTTTGTGGAATGGTTTGTTTTGTGTTCCCCACAGCTGAGTTTACTTTGCCTGGCTGCTGGCCTGGTGGGGATGAGGGTGGTGATAGATCAGGTAATTGATCATCGGGATTGGGTGGTGGGCTGGTGGGATTGATCAATGATGGCAATTTGGTGAGACAGGGACTCCTGGACGGGGATGGGATATCCTGGGGAATTATTTTACCAGAGGGGGAAGGTTTGAGTTGGGGTAGGGGTAGTTCCGACAGGTCATGCACAGCCTCGTCCAGGTTTGGTTGGGTCTCTTTGCTTCTTGTCAGACTGAAGATGGCTCGAATCACCTGAATGAGTGATTGGAACTCATTTCTGAGCCATCTTCGGCACAAGTTCCCTTGTACAAGCACAGTTCCTGTTGTGTAAAAAGTGGTGATGGTGATTAGTTTCTTGTCAGCACAATTCACTTGTATTTTAGTCTTGAATAGTTCGTCACTGGGTAGGGTGGTGGGGATGCTAGAGAGGTCACCATTGTCATTGAGGAAAATTGGCTTATTTGGCTTTGTAAAATCTTTCCAATATGCATTAAAGCCTGGTTGATTATTTACACTGCACATGTAACGCTTATGAAAGACTGATCTTGCTATCGGAAGCAGTGGAAATGGGACTTGAAAAGTTAATTGTTTTGTGTCTATCTTTATTTCTATTTGGGGGACCCAGGTACATTGGGTGTCATTGGTGACAGCAGACATAATGAGGGAGGGGGGGGGGGTGACAAGGGGGATTGAAGATGTGGGATGGAGTGGGGTGAATATGGGGGAGATTAGTGAGTCTTGTGTTTTTAACCCATGGTCCTTAGTCCTACAGTTCACATTTTTAAGCACATGGCACTCTTCACTGTATACAGTACCATGGCAGCAGTTTCAAACACCCCAGACTAACAATAATATGGGGGGAAAAAAAAAAAAAAGGGGAGGAGGGGTGGAGGGAAGGGAGGGGGTAAGAACAAGGCTATCAATAGCTCAGCACAGAGTTGTGACCACACTAAGAGATGTTACCAGGGTAGGGAGTCACAGTATAGGGCATGAACATGAGGCTATAAGAACACACACACACACACTCTCACACACACACACCACGTTACTTCATTCACATCAGGTAGACCTACACAGGGAGCATGGCAAAAGCTTGAACCCTTACACATAGGATGAAAATCTGCTGGACTCGAATCTAATTATTGTCAGAAATAACACATCCAAGGTTGTCCTAAATTGTCCCCTGGCTAAGTGCACTAAAATTAAATAGAAGAAAAATAATATCACGATGATATGAATTTTAGCGCAGTCCAATCACCATAGAAGCCCAGAGTTCAGTAATAACCACAATTGTAAATAGTAATGGCAGAGTTGAATGAAACAGCCTGTTGAGAAGTAAACCTCACAGGGCCTCAGTGAGGTCAAAGTGCAGTGTTGATGAAAGCGTTGAAGTGTCAGCTAGCCTACAGACATTTAGATTGAAGGCGGTTGCACTTGAGTGAAACAGCACAAAACCACTTGAGGTTGGATAAAAGGAGGGCAGGCCATCACTCCTGTCTCACAATGTAGCAGCAGAGGTGGAGGGAGGGGGGACATACACCTGGTGGCGATACTATGACGATCGTCTCCATGGTGAGGAGTCACAGTACTAGGCACGAAGACTAGACTAGGGCTAAATAGGCCTACACACATACATATATACACACAACCACTTGATTTCATGAAGGGGAGGACAGCGAGCCCTCGATGGATGGACAGCGAGCGTTGGCGTCGCGGGCTGGTCTCGAGTGGTACTCCATACCTTCCGAAACAATCAGCTGGCGACGCCGACACAGACACAGACACACCTGGGTGGCCAACGCCTCAAGTCTCTATGTGAGATAGGATACAATCCGACATGGAATGACAAATCTGAAATAGAGTTGGCTTACTTTGTTGTTGTTGTTTTTTCTTTTTTCACCGATCTGCCACAGGTACACACTGTCTGAAGGTAGACAACATCACAGGTGCAATCCACATGATTGCAGATGACTACTGGTATAAAATGGAAAGTATTGGAAGCCAGGTTCCCTCTTAATTGAATACTTTCATCGGAGCGCTCCTTACACACGTCTTGACAGCTTGACAGCTTGGAGAGAGAGAGGAAGGGGAAGAAGACGGAAGAGGCAGACAGAGGAAACGATGGGAAGACAACATCAGAGAGTGGACAGGCCAGTTTTTAGGCCTAGACTAATGATTATTTCTGTGCTTCAAACTGTGTAAACATTGCTAAAATGCAAGCACTGTGTATTTTGTCGATGAAGGTCCTTAAAGATGAGAATGAGGTCCTTAAAAGTCCTTAAAAAGTCGTACATTTTCTTCACAAATTCTGTATGAACCCTACACACACATACACCTGTGCATGCACACACACACACACACACACACACACACACACACACACACACACACACACACACACACACACACACAAAGGGCGTGGGGGACGGAATAGCCTGGTCAGAACATTGCCTGCATTGACACCCAGTTCGTTCCGTTCGAGAACCCCTATTAACTCTGACTCCACTCCCCCAAAAGCTTCGAACCCGTGAAGCCTCCCCCCCCCCCCACCCCCCCTCATCTTCCCCCCCCCCCCCCCCCCCCCCCTTTCTCTGTCCTCTCTGTCTGTCTGCCTGTCTGCCTGTCTGTCTGTCTGTCTGTCTGTCTGTCTGTCTCTCTCTCTCTCTCTCTCTCTCTCTCCTCTCTCTCTCTCTCTCTCTCTCTCTCTCTCTCTCTCTCTCTCTCTCTCTTCCTTCCCCTTTCTGCCTTATATTAGAGCTGCTAGTCCATCCCTATCATGAAATTTGACACCCATTGTTGGTCCACATAGTCTTTCAACAGAAAAAGTTCTCTTGCTAGGCCTACCTAGGCTTGGATTGCCTTGAGATATAAAGCAGAGAAGGGAAGTAATTACCAACCAGCACGGAAGTCAGTTCCCTTGACCTGCTTTCGTGGGTTTCTTTTTTTCTCCTATTTTTTCTTCTTCTCTTTTTTTATTTTTGGCAGATTTCCATGAATTTGCAGAGAGTACCATGCCTAATCTTACCATGCCCATTATTTTTCTCTTTAACCCTCTTAGTTTATGGTAAAAGTAAAATTCAAGCACCTGGAGGTATATGCCTGATTTTCAAGAACTTTCAAGGCCTTGAAAAGGGGGCTCCAACTTTCACAGACTGTCAAGGGCAGTACGAACCCTAAAACATATAAACAAACCAACCAAAAAACAACAAACGAAAACACCGAGCCCTGTAACAAACTTACTAAACAGCCACAACCAAAAAAAACGCCATAGACATCTAACTATCAAAGTCACTCAAGAAAATCTTTCTGGTTTCGAGGGTAGAGGGCAGAACTGTTAAGCGACTGCAGACTGAAAGGAGGTCCAAGCATCCATAAGACAAATGGCGGTGCGAAATCGATACTTTTCTTGCTGTCATTATAACAATATGTGGACAGGATTAGTTTCTTCAGAAGGGAACAGAATTTAGGAGGTTTGGAGATTTCTGTAGATGCCACAGCACACACTGTGGCGGTGTCTGTCTCTCCGGTTTCTGGCTGTTCTGCCGCAGGACAGGGAAGGTCAATGACACGTCTGTACCTGGCTGCAGCTGTTCAAGGAAAGAACCCAGTCTAGGTGGATAAGCACAGAACGTGCTGCCTATTTCAAAAACGTTTCCACATATCATGCTTGAATGGATACTCAATGTGTCCTCGTGCACGACAGAGGAGGAGAACTGATGGACACGAATGTCCACGCTCTTCACCACCCCTCTCTGACAAAGCTCCGACAGCACTGAGAATGTTTCCTCCTCTAGGAACGTGGATCTGATGACGACGACAGTGTCAAAAAATGGTTGTGGGAAGACAGTCTTCCCATGAACTGGGAAGGTATTGTGGAGACTGAGAACTCGGTGGATAACCTGGGATGGTATTGCTGTATCTCTTTCCTACGACCATTGCGCGCCTGAGGGTGATGTTTCTCCAAACGGGTGGAAACTTGCCCCCCCCCCCCTCCTCATCCGGCCCTGGAAAAAACAAACAACTGAACAACCCAATGCAACAACAACAAAAAAACAACAATTCAACATTAGCCACAGCCAAGAAAGAAAAACAAGAGAAATAAAACAAACAAGCAAACATACCCAACAAACAACCCCCCATCCGCCCCCTCCCCCCCCAAAACAAAATAAAACAAAACAAACAACAGAGCCAAAAAAACCACAAAGAAAAACAAATATGATAACCACACACACACACACACACACACACACAACGCAAACAACCAATAACTAAGTAACAAATAGGTAACAAAGCAATTCAAACCACAAAACCACCACCACCATCAGAGAGAGAGAGAGAGAACACTGAAATTGTTAAATATATATTGGCTTTACAATACACTTTCAGGGGGAAAAAATGGTTAGATGCAAAAAATCAAACACGACTTCTCATAAACTTTGGTCAGACTTTGCCATAATACTTTGGCGTGTACTCAGCACTGTACACTTTTGAAAATTACAAGTGTATTCCAAATTCAAGATTAGATAAAGGCTGGCACTTTATAACATACAAAAAAAGAGAGAGAGAGAGAGAGAGAGAGAGAAGAGAGAGAGAGAGAGAGATCGGGGATCACTTTAGCAGTTTTGAAGGCATTGTGAAAATAGTTCTTTTCAAGACATGAGTGTTATATATATATATATATAATATATAATATATATATATATATATTATATATATATATATATATATAATATATATATATAAAAAAAAAAGAAAAAGAATAAAATATAATAAATAGATAGATAATAAAAAAATAAAGAAAAGCATAAAAAATAAAAATAAATGAATCAAAATGGAAAATAAATAGCATATAAAAACAAAGCAAAAAAAAACAATAGAATAATACAGATGGAAATATCAAATGCATATAAATAAAGAAAAAAAAAAACAAGGATAATGATGGGTGGATATATGATTAAAGTGATATACTGTAAATCGTGTGTGTGTGTGTGTGTGTGTTGTGTGTGTGTGTGTGTGTGTGTGTGTTGTGTGTGTGTGTGTGTGTGGTGTGGTGGTGAGTATTTGTGCAAGTTTGCAATTGTGGTTGAAGTTATTTTCATTACATAAAACGAAACTGTATGCTAAACATTAAATTAACAGGGAAGAGTAAAATTCAAAACAGAACAATGATGTAACTACAACAAATGCCCTATGGGACTTAACAATAAACCCTTAGCAATAGCAAACACTAACTTGACATCATTCAGAACTTGTTCAAGGGAAGTTTCGGTAAAACTAGGTAAATAAGGCTTTAAAGTCTTGCATTCAAGTACAATATGGGTATTTGAAATATTGTTGTTTCCACATAAGCATTTAACATCCTTACTAAATTTTGTGGCAAAAGCGTTTAATCGGATTCTAAAAAATAACGCCTGAAGCTGTCTTTCTCTGACCACATTTGTATAAATCTTTGACTGATGTATACTTTTAAAGACACTTTTTATCTGGTTGGAACTGGTGTGTGTGTGTGTGTGTGTGTGTGTGTGTGTGTGTGTGTGTGTGTGTGTGTGTGTGTGTGTGTGTGTGTGTGTGTGTGTGTGTGTTTAGAGTGGCTGTGATAACTGGAGCTGACAGTTTCAGAATTCTGCTGTCTATTCCACCAGACCTCCTGTCCTTGATTGTGTGAGGTGAATCAGGTAATTATAGACCTAAAAAAAAACAGAAATAAATGGTATGTGGAGTTTTGAAGGAAAATGCTTTTCTTGGCAGTATTGTTTTAGTGTATTTAGGTTATTGAATTTTGAATCATAGTGTGTTTAGGTTATTGAATTTTGAATCATCATTGCTAACAACGTTAGTAGAAACGTTTATGATGTGATTGTTGAGTTGTTTAGCAGTAACATCTTTGATTATATTCGATTTGGAAGACGATTGTTTGTTGTTAATGTTTTGATTTTTTAAAAAAATGATGGCCCTCCAAATGATTTTTTAGTTTTGTTTGGAAGATAGTAAATCTTGGAAAAAAATTGTCTGCACGTTTCTATGAGTTTATGGCGTTTGGTAATCTTTTTGACTCTTCATGATCTTTATGTTCTTTTAAAAATCTCTAAGATAGCATGCTTCTTCTAGTTCTTTTGTGAGCCAAGGCGGTCTGGGGACATGTTTGACCCTTATGGTTTTGCGTGGAGCATGTTTATTGTAAATTTCAGGGAAAGTTTTTATCCAAAACTCGATGGCCAAGTCTGGGTCAGTAATATTGAATGTTTCTGAGAGCATCAAGTTACCTAGTTCGAGAAGGAAAAGCTGTTCATTAAATTTTGCAAAAGAACGATATATTAAGGTTTCATGGCCAGGTTTGGGATTTTTTCCCCTTTTTTGACCATGTAGTACAGACTCCATAGTGATCGCTGCAGTTATAGACAGGGACACATGTTTCTATGATGCTTTTAGGATTTGATACGTAGATGTGATCAATTATTGTGCTTGAATTTGGTGTGACTCTCATGGGTAAACTAACTAGTTGGTTACGGTTGAATGAATTAGTAACTTGCGTCCATGCATTATTTATCTTTCGTTAGATCGATATTAAGATCACACAGTAGTATTACTTCCCTGGATTCTAATAGGACTACGTTCATCATTGCGTCAAACTTGTCTGTCCATTTTTTTTCTTTATGCTGGATTCCTATAGCAGAATCTCATTGCAATAGGTGGTGAACCTTTCATGGAGACTTCAAACCAGATAGATTCTACATTATAATGCTCTAGATGGATGAGACGCTTGTATGTTATAGATTCCTTAATATATATGACGATTCCTGTTTCATTTTGCTTTTGTGGATCCTTTCCTATGATTTTATATCCTGGGATATATAAAATGTATAAGTGTCTACTATGTGCTTTGAAAGTCTTGATTCAGATAGCCCTAGTATGTGAAATGGTTTGCCATGGTTTCTAATAAGTGATGATATGTCTTCAATGTTATTAAGTGCGTGATTTATATTTAAGTGGCAAATTCGTATGCCTACCTTAGAGGGCCACATGTTGTGTCTTGAATGTATCTATTTGTGTTGATTTTTGCTGGAAATGTGATAATGTGTCTAAAAACTGGAAAAGGAGAAAAACAATTAGAGAGAGAGAAGAGAGAGAGAGAGAGAGAGAGAGAGAGAGAGAGAGAGAGAGAGAGAGGAGAGAGAGAGAGAGAGAGAGAGAGAGGGGAGAGAGAGAGAGAGAGGACAGACAGACAGACAGACAGACAGACAGACAGACAGAGACAGAGAATGACATCATCAGGGATAACATCATGCATGGTAGGACCCCCAACCCCCCAAACAAAACACAAAACAGATAAAATAACAAGACAATAAAAAATCCCCCAAACAAAATTACACAAAAACACAAACCAAGTCCCCCCGCCAAAAAAACCAACAACAAGCAAACAAACAAACAAAAAACCCCCCAACAAACAACCCCCCAAAAAAACAACAACAACAACAAACAAAACCTAACTCCACACCAAACCAAACCAAACAAAACGAACAAAAAATCCAAACCCAAAACAACAGAAAAAAAAACAAACAACACCCCCCCCCAAAAACGAGAGAGCTAGAGCTAGAGAAAGAGAGAGAGACTCTTGGAAGATGTCTAATAGGCCTATGGGAGTGCTGTCCCTTAGCTTGTATCGACCAAACAACAACAATGGCGGCACAAGCACCGCTTGTCACACCGAAACATTATGATCCAATGTTTAAAGGTAAATTCGAGCTGACAGACAGCTATGCTTTATGATTCTAACCCTCAAATTCCACCAATCATTCATTTCTATTGATTTGAAGTCAATCATGTTTTCATGCTTTATTTTCTAGAGGTGTACAATGCTTCTGAAATAAATAAGTTGCATTGTTCGCGGCTTTTTCCTCGGAAAGTGGTTGGCCTGCATGGGATAGGCAAACTTGGATTGAGAGCACTGGGGTATAAATAGTAGAAGGAAATATGCATTAGAAAGACTCAGGCGTCATGCTCTGTGTTTTGTTTGCTTCTTCGGTGATTTGAAACAGTGCACAGAACAGAACAGTCGATGGTCTAAAGTAAAGGTAAAGCGCCGGTCTCGACAAACGACAAGATCTATCGCCGCTTCGATCTTTGTCAGAACGCGGTCTCCCCCCCCCCCCCCCCCCCCACCAATCAGACCGTGATAGTTGTAAACCTTTTGCATGAGATGATTTATAAATCAAAGTTCTGTGTGCAACATGTCTTTCGCACACTTGAATTGAATCCAGCTCTCCTCTTTTTTTCTTTTTTTTTCTTAGATGGATGGCTTGATGAAAAAAAGCAATTGCACTGCTTACTCAATGTACCATCTGGAAATAAAAGTTTGACTTGACTTGACTTGACTTGACTTGAATCCATAGCAACAAAAGTTGTCTCACTCAAAATGTTGCCAGGGGAAAACAGCGACTTTCATAGGGAGGCATAGGCTACTAGTCCTAGGAGTAAGTGCTACCCACCCTACCCACCCACCCCCCCAAAAAAAGGGGAAAAAAAAAAAAAAAGGGTGGTGCTGTTCTTGCAGCAGTGTCTTCTTCTTGGGAATAACAACTCCTATTAAATTTTAGTATTTCATGCAGAGACATTAATGCTTAGACTGAATGTGATGTACAGTGTACATTTATGCACTCAGTACAGTACAATACTATAAATAGTCAAATTCATACAACACTGTTTGTTTACACATACCTATTGCAGCATCATATGTGTATACTGAAGTGCATTATCTCAAACCTCTTTTTTTTTTTTTTTAGTAGTTCATTATTCTGTAGACTGTGTAGTATTCAGTCTTATGATTGCTTATGAGATATTATAGTTTTATTTTTAATATTTTCAGTTATTGTAGGTTACTATCTACAGGCATATAGAATGGGGAAATGCAAGAAAGACCATGTAGTTCTTGATTTGAATTTATGATAATAGAATGGTTATCTGATGGTAAATTTATCAAAATTGTATTCATAATGAAAGAGGCTTTGGCACGACTGGAGTCTGAAAAATGTAATGCCATTTGAATAGTGTCATTCATAATCCAGTGGTGTGTATACCATCAAAAAAAGGAAAGATTTTATAAATCATTAAATGCAACCATATTTACCCACCACTAAGTTTGACTATGGTAGCCACATTCTGACTATTGGGATGTGTAGATCTATCTATCTATCTATCCTTTAGTCTGGTGACTGTGGGGGCGGGCACCCCTGAAGACTTGACAACCAGTTCCTTCCATTCCTCACTCTAGTCTGACTTTCTCAAAATTTTGTAATGTTGTACTTCTAGGCCTGTCCATTCGCTGATGATGGGATGTATACTGTAGTATAATTCATTTATTTTATTTATTCATTCATAATTTTTTAACTTTATTCATTTATTTCAAAACAGTGAATATCAATCATTCAGTTTCACTCACTGATTCATTCATTCATTTATTTTGAAATAGTAGACATCATTCATTCACTGATTCATTCACGAATTCTTTTTAAATGAAACAGTTGACATAAAAAAAATGTCATTCATTCATGCATTCATGCATTCATTTATTTAGATACCTTGGACATTCACTGATCAATTCATTCATTTTAAACAAAACAGAGTACATGAAAAAATGTTGCATTCATCCATTCACTCATTCCTTCATTTTTAGTTTTGAAACAGTAGACATCATTTATTCACTAATTTATTCATGAATTCATTTTAAATGAAACAGTAGACATAACAAAATGTTGCATTCATTCATTCATTCCTTCATTCCTTCATTCATAATTTATTTATTTATTTATTCATTCATTCATTCACTTTTAAACAGTAGACATCATTCATTCACTGATTCATTCGTGAATTTATTTTAAGTGAAACAGTAGACATAAAAATGTTGCCTTCCTTCCTTCCTTCCTTCCTTCCATCCATCCATCCATCCATCCATCCATCCATCCATCCATCCATCCATCCATCCATCCATCCATCCATCCATCCATCCATTCATTCATTCATTCATCTATCCATTCATTTATTCATCCATTCATTCATTCAATTCATTCATTCATTCATCCATCCATTCATTCATGTCTTTTTGTCACAGTGGACATCATGCTGCATGAACCGACTCTGGCAACAAAGTCCTCAGCTGCTGAAATCGGGGTGGACGTGATGTCTCTTCTGACCCAGTTTGACGTGCTGTGCAAACGGGAAGTACGCAAGGTGGGCGTCCAGACAGTCTCCATGTTGAAAGATGCGCTCGCAATTTGACGACCCGGGTTCGATTCCCGTTCGAGGGGATTTTTCCTCCGGAGTTAACATCAGTGCTGACTCCACTTCCTCCAAAAGTCTTTCGGATGAGAGTGTAAACCGAGGTCTTGTGTGCGAACGCACGCAGAAATCTTGTGCACATGTTAAATCCTGTTCCACTTTTCATAAGAGTAGGCCATCATGTGCCAGTGGGAACAGATGACAAGATTTACAAAACTGCATACACATGGGGACTGGATGTAAAAAAAGCATATTTATAAGTGCTTATTCCATTATCCTCGATATAAAAGAATTTTTTTTTTAAAATGGATACATTTATTCATGATGAATATTACAAGTTCAGTAATACAAGTATGTTTTATTTATTTATTTATTTTTTTAATTTTGTTGTTTTACTTCAAGGATAATGAAATAAACACTCAAGTGCTTTTTTTTTATATACATCCAGTCCCTGTGCGTATGCAGTTTTGTAAATTTTGTCATCCATTCCCACTGGCACATAATGGCCCACTCTTCTGAAAAGCGGAGCAGGTTTTAACATGTGCAGAAGATGTTCTGCGTGTGTTCACACAGGGGCCTGGGTTTATAGTCTTATCCAAAGGACTTGGAAGGGGGGTGGGGGTGGGGGGGGAGTGGAGTTGGCACTGATGTTAACTCCAGAGGATAATGGTAATAATGGTAATGATAATATTAGTAACGATGATGATGATGATGATAATACTAATAGAATGATATAAGTGACCTACTACTATGTGATATTTCTTGTAATGACATAAAATCAGACAAAACTTGTATGTGAACAAAATTTGCGGGTCACTAGAGTTTCACTTGGGACACGGTTAGCAAAAATTCCTAGCTTTTGCAATATATATATATATAACTTGTTTCTGATTAAGTTGTCACTAGAACACTGTCAGCATTCCTGATCTTTTCAACTGGTAAGTGCAAGCTTAGCTTGACCATTGCTTTGAACAGAATCATGGGCTCATAGAAACTGGGGAAGAAGGGACACAGTATGTAAAGGCGGAAGACCGAATTTTACAAGTTCAATATATATGCAAAAGCAACTCTATTTCGAAACAACTGGGTTCATTATATATATTGATTAATGTCTCCTTTGTAGAAATACAAAAGAAATTTCTGTTTTAAAGTAACATAATAGGATGCTGACAATTATTGCAAATGTGTTGCACCGGTCCCCTTTTTGGGCGCCATTTTGGACCTATTTTTACATTTTTTTTTGAATTTTTCACCATGATAATATTTTTTGGATAACTTTGCCTCTGCTCATGCTGCTTCCTCAGTTTTTCACTCATATGTTCCACTTTTATCTCATTTCACAGGTCCACATAGCTTAGAAGTGATTTGCTTTGAAAGAGGGTGACCTTCAATTGTCACCGATAGCATAGACTGGCTGATATATAAAAATTCTAATTCTTGCTCATTTCCTGCATCCCTCCACTATATGCACATGAGAACCGCGCGCAGCCCCTACTGTCAGTTCGTGCCTAGCCGAGCTACTGTCCAGACGTTTATCATATCGCCTCTCGCTGTGTCGGCAACGCCCATCACTATCAGGAATCTCAGCACTAGCTATAATAGTTTCTAGACCTTGCTTTTCTTGGTTTGCTTTATTTTGTGTATAACTTGGGGTTGTTGTTGTTTTTTGTAGTGCTTGTGAAATCTATTTTTTGTGGAAAAGTTTCTGGGGGAAAAAAAAAAAAAAAAAAAAAAAAAAAAAAAAAAAAAAAAAAAAAAATGGAGACCCATTCTGTGGACTACACCAGTGACCAGGATTCGGTTATGGAGTCAGAATCCTATGAAGAACCACAAGCTGGCACCTCTGCTGAACCCTTGGTGGAAAGGGAGCCATCTCTCCGAGACATTTTTTCAATCATTCAGAACCTTTCCAAAAGAATGGACAATTTTGAAAGAAGTGCACCGCACACCAAGAAGAGGAAAATTAGCGCTGACGCTGATAAACCCCTCGCTGAGAATGAAGGGAAAAGGAAGAAGGCAGGTAGCGATTCAGAATTTGTCACCGACAGTGTTTCTGATAAGGCAGAGGAACTGGAAAAAGAGCTGATAGCAGATGCTACAGAGGAGGAGGATGACGATATTTTTGCTGAAATGGCATCATCTTTTGACGATAATGAAGAAAAAGGACCACCGGTCTCAGGAAAATTGGCAAAGCTGCTTGAATCCAGATTTGGATCAAAACTTCCAGACAGAAAGCTGAGGGAAAAACTGACAAAGTACCCGATTCCCGAAAACTGCGCATACCTGGGCGTTCCCCGAACAAACCAGGAAGTTTTTTCTGTCCTCAAGCCCTTCACTAGAAAGACAGACATTCGGATGGCAAATACACAGAAAACACTGTCAAAAGCTGCCATAGCCATAACCCTCTGCACCGACCGACTTTTGAGGGTAAGAGATACCATCTCAGGGCAGGATGCCACTACAGTACGCAGTGAACTGACCGGATGCATAGCTCAACTTTCAGATGCCCTTGCCCTCACAGGTCACGCCAACCATGACCTGTCCCAGAAACGGAGAGACATGCACCGACCCTGCCTACCCCGTGAACTCTCTGGCATATGTGCACTGCAGGTTGCCATGACCCCAGATCTACTGTATGGCTCTGATTTTCACAAATGTCTAAAAGAAGTGCAAGAGTCCCAGAAACTCGGTCAGAACATGCGTGGTCAGCAAAAGAGGAGCACGTGGCAGCATAACAACAGTAGCTCTTTTTTAGGCCGGAAGCCGTGGAGGCAGGGGCAGGGGGGGAGTTCCTTCGGTCAAGCAAACAAAGTGTTTTGGAAGAAGGGTCAGAAAAACAGCCACCGGCAGTAACTCGATCTTTGACAGAACCGCCCCTCCCTTCTGGAAACAAGGTTAGTGAGTTTGAACTTTGCTTGCCTTCTTTGTGTGCTTATCTTGAAATGAAGCATGATAACTTTAAAGCAGGAAGCTTAAAGGAAAAGCTGTCGCACTGGAATGAACTAACTTCTGACCCTGATGTACTTGAAACAGTTGAAGGAATTAAAATCACCTTTGATGATTGCCCAGTAGACATAAAGCAAAGTTCGCAAAGGTTGTTTAGCAAGCGTGAAAACTATGCTGTTGACTCTGAAATAAGAAACTTGTTGAAAAAAGGTGTGATAAAAGAGTCTTTACCTGAATCAGGACAAGTTGTCTCACCTATCTTTGTTAGGGAGAAAAAAGACGGATCATTTAGAATGATTTTAAATCTGAAAGCTCTGAACAAAAATGTGGAATATAAGAAATTTCAGATGGAAACAATATATACAGCTTTGGATCTAGTTACACAAAATTGCTTTTTCGCATCAATTGATCTGAGAGATGCGTATTACGTCATAGCAGTAGAGGAGACTTTTCGGAAATATCTGAGATTCAGATGGAGAGAAAAACTGTACTGTTTTCAGGCAGCTGCTATGGGACTCAGTCCGATTCCCAGAAAATTCACAAAAACTCATGAAACCTGTCCTAGCACGCTTACATGATATGGGTCACCTGATCACTTCATTCATTGATGACAGTTTGATTGTGGGAGAGACTGAAACAGAAGTTGTACAGTGTGTGGTAGACACGATACAATTATTAGACTCCCTAGGTTTCTATGTACATGAAAAGAAATCACAGTTCATGCCTGTGCAAGAAATCACCTACCTGGGTTTCAAAATAAACTCAACAGACATGACAGTCACACTGACAGATGAACGGAAACAAAAACTGCTGTGTGCATGCATTCTATTATTCAGTCAGGAAAGTACAACTGTAAGATCTCTGGCATCTTGTATTGGACTAATGGTTTCTTGTTTTCTTGCTGTGCCATTGGGTCCTTTGTACTACAGAGCACTTGAACAAGATAAGTGTTCCGCACTTAAACTAAGCAAGGGGAACTGGGAAAAGCCTGCTGTGTTATCAGCTGAAGGGAAGACAGAGCTAGAATGGTGGATTAATAACATAGACAAGCAAAAGGCTCCCATTCAGAGATCAGACCCCACCATTACTATGAAGACAGACAGTTCACGTACAGGATGGGGTGCATGGGTTGTTGATACCAAATCACAAACACAAGGCATGTGGAGTGAGAAAGACAAAGAAGGACACATAAATGCTTTGGAGCTATTAGCTGTCTTTTTGGTCTCAAGTCTTTGTTGCATGACCAACGTAATGTTCACATAAGAATTATGACTGATAACACAAGCACTGTTGGTTGTATTAACAACATGGTTTCGAACAGATCTAAACATCTGAATGATGTATCTCAGCAAATCTGGCATTGGTGTGAAAGCAGAAACATATGGCTCAGTGCTGCTCACATTCCTGGTGTTGAGAATGTTGAAGCTGACAGTCTGTCTAGACAGATCCACATTGACACAGAATGGAAACTGGATTCAATGCTACTTTCTGAGGCTATGAATATTCTTGATATAAAACCTGTCATTGACTTGTTTGCCTCTAGATTAAATTTTCAGTTTTCCAGATATGTGTCTTTCTTGCCTGACCCAGGAGCATGTGCTATTGATGCATTTAGCATGTATTGGGGAAATGAGACTGTTTATTGTTTTCCACCTTTCAGCATTATACCCCGGGTCCTGGCAAAGATAAAGAAAGACAAAGCAAGAGGGGTTATAGTAGCGCCAACCTGGAAAAATCAGCCCTTTTGGCCAGCACTGATGAAAATTCTCACAGCCAGACCTGTCTTGTCAGCCAGAAACACTCTTCTGACACAACCAAGTCAAAAGGAGACAAAACACCCACTGAGGAAAAGCCTGACGCTGCTAGTCTGCAAAGTGTCAGGGATAGATTCAGAACACAAGGCTTTTCTGAGGAGACTACCAGTATTCTCATGTCCTCATGGCGACCCGCAACAAAACAGATGTATGATGTGTACATACGAAAGTGGGAGAGGTACGCGTGTGAGCAACAAGTGGATTCAGTTTCACCGCCTCTAGCCACAGCTGTAAATTTTCTGGCATCGCTGTTGAAAGAGGGATATTCTTATAGCGCTGTGGGCACCGCTCGTTCTGCGCTAAGTTGTTTTCTCTGCAACTATGAAGGGGCAACGTTTGGTCAACACGAACTTGTAAAAAGATTTATGAAGGGTGTGTTCGAAAGAAAACCACCACTACCAAAGTATCACCACACTTGGGATGTAAACATTGTGCTAAAAATGTTAGAAACGTGGGTTCCAGTGCAAAACCTGACGTTCAAGGAACTGACAATGAAACTTGTGATGTTAATTGCCCTTCTGTCGGGTCAGAGGTGTCAAACTATTGCTGCTTTGGACATCGACAATATGCTACTTTCAAGGGAAAAGTGTGTTTTTTATGTAAATAGATTATTAAAACAGTCAAGAAGAGGAGCCCATCAATCACCTATTGAACTCATGGCTTTTGTGGAAAAAGAGGCTTTGTGTGTAGTTCACACTTTGAAAGAATACCTGAGACGGAGCAAAGAACTGAGGGCTCAGAATGCTACCCGACATTTGTTTATCACTCTCCAAGCACCGCACCGAGGGGCCACTAGCGATACCATCGCGCGCTGGCTGAAGTGGACGATGGAGAGGGCAGGCATAGACATTACACGCTTCACGGCACATAGTACGAGGTCAGCCAGTACTTCCGCTGCTAAACTTGCAGACGCTCCAATAAACATCATCATGAAAGCAGCTGGATGGACAAATGTTTCCACGTTTGCTAAGTTTTATAATAAGAAGACGGGGCCAACACTGACCATGGGCCAATCCATCATGGAGCGTTTCCTACAACATAAATAAGGTAGGACAGTTTCTTGTTTACATGTGGTGGATGTGTTTGTCTCGAGAACACTGTGGCTCTAAAATCTCATGTGCATATAGTGGAGGGATGCAGGAAATGAGCAAGAATTAAATACAACAAAGCGAGACTTACCTAGTAAGGTGAAGCTGGTTGTAAATTCTTGCGAATTTATTGTAGACCGGAACGGAGTGCACATGCCCACCCCTAAAATGGTCTGCATGCATACCATGCAAGTAAAATGAAATGCATACCATGCAAATGAAACAAATACCACTTTGTGGAACTTTGATCTAGAACTGACAACAGTGTTCTGCACACCGTGCATCAGTAAGACATCCCACCCTTTCAAAATGATAATAATGATAACAATGTTTATAAAATATTTAGTGTTCCTGTTATAGTATGACACAGTGTTCTCTCGAGGCTCTAAAAACTGACAGTAGGGGCTGCGCGCGGTTCTCATGTGCACTCCGTTCCGGTCTACAATAAATTCGCAAGAATTTACAACCAGCTTCACCTTACTAGGTAAGTCTCGCTTTGTTGTATTTAATTATACATCATTGTGAAGCTTTGTTATGATATCTGTATATATATGCAAGAGAGAAAGCAATATCTTAACATGATATGGTTGTTGTCATGTGATGTCTATTCAGTGTCCATACCGGGAAGTACAGGCAGGGAAAACTAGCGGATTTTTCCGTGATAAAGGTGAGCATGTCATATTTTTTACATATATATCCCATCCCCCCTCCTCCCATCCCTGTATTACCACCACCACCAACAAAAAAAAAAAAGTGTTTGTGCATGGTTTTGACCAGAATGAAAATGTTGTTTTGTTGGGCATTCTCCAGCTTGACATATACTGGGGGTCACCCAGAATATATGTGACGCTCCACCACGAAATGAGTCGCTTAGCACATTACCCAATTTTGCGCTAGGAGCCTTTAAAGGCAGGTGGGGGTCAAGTTGTCAATTTTGTGATTTTGATTGATTATTAAACAATATCTGTTTATTTATCTTATAATGAAATATCAAGGTATCATTTTTATTCCTTTTGCTTTTAAATGTGTTTTGAAAATACCCAAGCCCTCATTCTGACAACCTGTTACTAAAATAAACTTGCCCGTTTCTCATTTTGTCACATCCTGCAGTCTATCATTTCAATTTGTAATAATGTTGCACAGAATTGTCCGATTTTCAATCTGTTTTTTGTATTTGATAGCCACTTTATTGCACATTAATAACATGTCAATAACTAAAAATTGACCTCATGTGCACTCCGTCTCATTATGTGGTGGAGCGTCACATATATGTTTATATATAAAAGATTGTTTTTCTTCTTCTTCATCAAACACTTAAGACAGCACCTATTGTTGTCTGTCATATGAGAGGAAATGTGTTGCACTGCCGCTAAGCGCTTGTGACAGGTCAAACCGTGTGCATTCGACTTTGGCATGGGAGAGAATAGTTACCTTTTAAGTCTCTCTGGAAAAAGTCAAGTCAAGTCAAAAACACTTCAATCATCCCCTGAAGGGCAATTATAAGGCAAGAGAATGGACCAAGAATGCAGAAAATAAGCAAGAAGGAGTTGACGGGGGAAAAAAATGAGCAAGGTAGAAACAAAGAGAGGGATAGAAGAGAGGGTATCTGTAGCACAGAATTTTCAGAAAGTTAGGATGCTATTTAGACCCCCGGCATACCCACAGGAGAACACATAACGTTTTAAAGCGTAACAACATTTTCATGCAGGTCTTGGTGCTTTAGGGACAGGATAGCTCAGTGGTCAGAGCGCACGCTTTCCCGAAACTAAGGTTAAGCTGCATCAAGCGTGGTTACCAAGTTGGATGGATGACTGTTAGCGCACCTTGGCTTCAGTACAGTCCCCCAGTTCACCCAGGTGTAAATCGGTACCTGCCCTCTTTAAGGTCAGGGAAGGTAAAGCAGTGAGGGAGAGGAGATGGGCACCGCCCTCAATATGCTGGCCCCTAGAGAAGCTGAGGTCTCTGATGCCTCCGCCACAACCACATAGGTTATATCATGGGACACCTTTACCTTTTTACCTTCTTTTATGTGGGCTTTGATACAAAAAGCTTTATCAAGACTTAATTTTTAATATAATGTTTTACCTGTAGTGTTTCTTTATATTACTATTAGAGTTTGTGTGTGTGTGTATTTTCTTTTTTTTGTTTTTTGAGAGAAATAGGCTTCGTTACATTCAGCTTATTGAAGACTGATTTTTAACATGATGTTTATCCAGAAGTGTTTCTTCATATCTTGTTTTATTTTGAGGATAATGGAATATAAGCACTGATGTGCTTTTTTTACATCCAGTCCCTGTGTGTATGCAATTTCGTCAGTTTTGTCATTAATAACAAAATTGTGTCATTTTGTTTTTTAGAGTTTGTGTGTGTGTGTGTATACATGTATGTGTTTGTGCATACGTGCGTGTGTGTGTGCGTGCACACTCATGCATGCGTGCGTGAGCGCATGTGTGTATGCATGCTTTTTATTTTTCATTTTTTCTTTTGAGAACAGTCAGTCCGTTTCTCTCCATGTCTGTTTCTGTGACCCATGGATCAGACGTCATGACAGCCATGTTAATTAAAATGTTGTGTGTTTCAGCGAGTGTTGTGGAAGACAGATTGCAGCAAGCTCTGTTCAAAGTTAGCAAGTACGGTGCAGGGTCCCTGCAGGTGGGTGCTCTGGGGGCTGCTGAACAGAGTTTTTGGAGGATGTGGTGGGGGTTTTTTGGTTTTGTTTTGTTTTGGGGTTTTTCTTTTTTGTTGTTGTTGCTGTTTGGTTGGTTGTTGTTGTTGTTGGGTTTTGTGTGTGTGTGTGATTTAGGTTCAGAATATTTTTATTGTCATACGCACACACACAGACACAGACACAGACACACACACACACACACACACACACACACACACACACACCACACCACACCACACCACACCACACTACACACACATCCCACACACACACCACACCACACACACCACACCACACCACACCACACCACACCACACCACACCACACCACACACACACACACACAACACACACACACACACACACACACACACACACACACACACACAATGATGCACACACACACACACACACACATATACACACACACACACACACCATCTTTCTCACATGTTAAATCGTGTTCTGCTTTTCGTAAAAGTAGGCCATTGTGTGCCGGTGGGAACCGATGACAATATTTACAAAACTGCATTCACATGGGGACTGAATGTGAAAAAGCACATGAGTGGTTATTCCATTATCCTCGATACAAAAGAATACATATTTAAAAAAAAAAAATAGCACACACACACACACACACACACACACACACACACACACACACACACACACACACACACACACTCACTCACTCACTCACTCACTCACTCACTCACTCACTCACTCAGACTCACTCAGACTCACTCACTCACTCCTTCCTCCATTTTTTCTGTAAATTTTTTTTTTAAAACATGCGGCATCAAGAACTAACCAGATGGCCCTGACGTTTTTCAGGAGTACATGAAGAGACATGCAGTGGACACCTTTTTCCCCAGACCTTTCCGCGTCCTCAGCGACCTATCCTCTTTCACCATTTCCAGCGAGCGCACGCGTTTTGACGGTAAGTGGCACCTAGGTCACAGTATTTTCCTTCATATTGTATGGCTTTGTCCCCTTCCTCCTTCCCCCCTCCTCTGTGGGAATGCTGGGGGTGAGGGGGGTAGGGGTGGGGGATGCATCCCCATCTTTCTGGAAATTCTGTGCTAGGTATTCCCTCTTTTGCTTTTTTTTTTTTTTTTTTTTTTTTTTTTTTTTTTTTTTTTTTTTTTGTTCATTAAAACTTTTGTTTAATCAGTTGTGTCAAAATTTTAATACATCTACATAACAATGAAATGTTTTTGAATCTTAAATCTGTTTTTTTTTTTTTTTTTTTTTTTTTTCCTCAGATCACAAAATCGAAGAAGACAAAAAACAACAATAGTGAATGAAAATATGTGTGTGTGTGTGTGTTGTTTAATCTGTTGGGTCAAAATTTTAATACGTCTACATAACTTTAAATGGCAATGAAATGTTTTGAATCTGAAATCTGTTTTTTTTTTTGTTTTGTTTTTTTCTCAGATCACAAAATCGAAGAAGACAAAAAACCACAATAGTGAATGAAAATATGTGTGTGTGTGTGTGTGTGTGTGTGTGTGTGTGTGTGTGTGTGTGTGTGTGTGTGTGTATGTGTGTGTGGTGTGTGTGTGTGTGTGTGGGGGGGGGGGGGGTGTGGGGGGGGGTATTTTACAAGATGTGAAGCATTGTAATCAGTAAAAGATCAGGATGCACAATTTTGCACCCAAAATCAAAATAAAATTGTTGGTGGTTATCCTCAGTTACTAATAAACAAAAAAATAAAACATAGACCACTGTATATGTGGTCCTTCGGATGAGACTATAAACCGAGGCCCCGTGTGTGAACGCACGCAGAACATCTTGCGCACACGTTAAATCCTGTTCCGCTTTTCGTAAGAGTAAGCCATCGTGTGTCGTTGGGAACAGATGACAAAATTTACAAAACTGCATACACACAGGGACTGGATGTAAAATAAGCACATGAGTGCTTATGCCATTATCCTTGATTTAAAAGATTAAAATATAATAAGTAAATAAAATCCACCAAGACCACTGATCCACATAGACTGACCCACATAGACCACCAATCCACATAGACCACTGATCCACATAGACCACCGATCCACATAGACCACTGATCCACATAGACTGACCCACGTAGACCACAGATCCACATAGATATAGACATCCATATAGACCACCGATCCACATAGACTGACCCATGTAGACCACTGATCCACATAGACCACAGATCCACATAGACCACTGATCCATATAGACCAGCGATCCACATAGACCAGCGATCCACATAGACCAGCGATCCACATAGACCAGCGATCCACATAGACCACAGATCCACATAGACCACTGATCCACATAGACCACAGATCCACATAGACCACCGATCCATATAGACCACCGATCCACATAGACCACCGATCCACATAGACCACCGATCCACATAGACCACTGATCCACATAGACCACCGATCCAAATAGACTGACCCACATAGACCACAGATCCACATAGATATAGACATCCATATAGACCACCGATCCACATAGACTGACCCATGTAGACCACTGATCCACATAGACCACAGATCCACATAGACCAGCGATCCACGTAGACCAGCGATCCACATAGACCACCGATCCACATAGACCACCGATCCACATAGACCACTGATCCACATAGACCACTGATCCATATAGACCACAGATCCACATAGACCACCGATCCATATAGACCACCGATCCACATAGACCACCGATCCACATAGACCACCGATCCACATAGACCACCGATCCACATAGACCACTGATCCACATAGACCACTGATCCATATAGACCACTGATCTACATAGACTGATCCACATAGAACACTGACCCATATAGACCACCGATCCACATAGACCACCGATCCACATAGACCAGCCATCCACATAGACCACCGACCCACATAGACCACCGACCCACATAGATGACTGATCCACATAGACCACCGATCCACATAGACCACCGATCCACATAGACTGATCCACATAGACCACCGATCCACATAGACCCCCGATCCACATAGACCACCAATCCACATAGACCACCAGTCCACATAGACCACCGATCCACATAGACCCCCGATCCACATAGACCACCGATCCACATAGACCACCGATCCACATAGACCACCGATCCACATAGACCCCCGATCCACATAGACCACTGATCCACATAGACCACTTTATGTGTGTGTGGTGTGGTGATGTTGCAGAGCACCTGAGCTGTCTGACTCAGCTGAGCCAGGTGATGTCTCTGGCCCGACAGCTGCAGGACGACATCTCCACCTGTGCTCGCCCCAAATACCTGGCCCACCAGATCGCCCTGCTCTATGTGAGACTTCAGTCTGATACAGTTTTGGATGGAGGGGAAAGGGAGGGGGGGGGGGGCAAGGAGGGGGGCAGGGATAGTAGCCTTGTGTGGTGAGAGCTTTGAGCTTGCAAAACTGACAGAGTGGGTTTAACCTTCTTGCATTCGAAATCTCTCTTTCTTTCTTTCTTTCTTTCTTTCTTTCTTTCTTTCTTTCTTTCTTTCTTTCTTTCTTTTTTTTTTCTTCCTTTCTTCCATCCTTCCATCCATCCATCCATCCATCCATCCATCCATCCATCCATCCATCCATCCTTCCTTCCATCCTTCCTTTCTTCCTTCCTTCCTTCCTTCCTTCCTTCCTTCCTTTCACATCAGTCGGTTTCCTTGACCTTCAGCTCCTCTCAGCTGCTAATTAATAATAATGATAATAATAATAATGGAATTTATATAGCGCTATATCTCGTAAAAACAAATCAAAGCGCTTGCATTCGACCTATGCAACACACAAGCAATCAATAACAATTTATAGTTTCAGCAAATTTGGATGTGCTCACACACGCACGCAGCACGCACGCCGCGCGCGCACACACACACACACACACACACACACACACACACACACACACACACACACACACACACACACACACAGACACACACACACACACACTTAAATCCACCCCATCTCAGCCAACTGGTGCTTATTAATTATAGCAGAAAATGACCACACTCGGACTTAGGTGAAAGGAAAAAGGGCGCGCTAAAATATAACACTCTGGACTGAGTGATGTTGGATTTGTGCACTGTGTGTCGCTTTATTCATCCTTTTTTTCTTTTTTCTTCTTCACTCTGTCTTCCAGCAAAGCATGGTGGCTTTGCCTAGCCTGGGCCCCCTGCAGAAGTACAAGAAGAGCATCGAGGTCAACTTCAAATCCGTCAAACACATCTTGACCTCCGAAGAGCAACAGGACGAGCCGCTACCCGAAGATTTGAGAACGTGGTGAGTTTGATAGAACGGTGTGTTTGATGATTATAATAATTAGTTAAAGTCTGTCCCGAGCCTTAAGGCTCGTCAGGCCGGTGCTTATCCCGGTTTCTGTGGCGTTAAGCGACTGAGAGTCATAGACTCCCCCCTGGATAGGACGCCAGTCTATCGCAGGGTTAACCCCCAACACAAGGTTGGTACCCCTTTTACACCTGGGTGGGGTGAGAAAATAGCCGTGAAGTGCCTTTTCCAAGGGCACAACGCCATGGCCGAAAGCTGGGATCGAACCTGCAACCTTTAGATTACGAGTCCAACGTCCTAACCACTAGACTACAGCGGCGGCGATTATAATAATAGTAATAGTAATAATGATAATAATTGTAATGATAATGATGATAATAATAGACATTTTTGCAATGTAATACAGTACAATACAGTGCAGTATAAAATTTAATGATACAAAGGAAAACAACAAACAAACAAAAAACACAAAGGGAGGAAATCCATTACTGAATTTCCCTGGAAGTGTGTGTGGGGAAACACTGAGTTGTTTCCCTTCCAGTGTTTGCAGCAACTAGCAGCGCATCCAATGTCTCTTTCCTCCTCCTCCTCCTCCTCCTCCTCCTCCTCCTCCTCCTCCTCCTCCTCCTCCTCCTCCTCCTCCTCTCTTCTTCTTCTTCTTCTTCTTCTTCTTCTTCTTCTTCTTCTTCTTCTTCTTCTTCTTCTTCTTCTTCTTCTTCTTCCTCCTCCTCCTCCTCTTCCTCCTCTTCTTCTTCGCAATTCTTCTTGTCATCGTTGTTATCATTTAAAAAAATTCTTTTAAAAAATCAGTTTCATCATCATCTGCCTTTCTATTTTTGAGAAATGCAGAACAGAGAGAGGAATGGAGGAAACTGGTTGTCAAGTCTTCAGGGGCGGGCAGGCGGGCGGGCGGGTGGGCGGACATAGATAGACAGACAGACAGATAGATAGATATATTAGATTAAGAATAAGAATAGAATAGAATGAATGATAGAAAGAAAGAAAGAAAGAAAGAAAGAAAGAAAGAAAGAAAGATAGATAGATAGATAGATAGATAGATAGATAGATAGATAGATAGATAGATCTTTAGTATTATACTAGTAGTAGTATCATTATCATTGTCATCATTAATTAATTTTTTGTTTTTGTTTTTGTTGTTGTTTAGGGTGTGGGAGCATTAGTATTATTACTTACTACTACTAGTAGTAGTATCATTATCATTATCATCATTAATTATTATTATTTTTTGTTTGTTTAGGGTGTGGGAACATTAGTATTATTACTAGTAATAGTAGTATCATTATCATTGTCATCATTAATTAATTTTTGTTTGTGTTTTTTTTTTGTTCAGGGTGTGGGAGCATTAGTATTATTACTACTAGTAATAGTAGTTGTATCATTATCATTGTCGTCATTATTAATTTTTTGTTTGTGTTTTTTTTTGTTCAGGGTGTGGGAGCATTAGTATTATTATTATTAGTAGTAGTAGTAGTATTCTTTATTCTTTTATTCTTTTATATCAAGGATAATGGGATAAGCACTCTTGTGCTTTTTTACATCCAGTCCCCATGTGTATGCAGTTTTGTAAATGTCATCTGTTCCCACCGGCACACGGTGGCCGACTCTTACGAAAAGCAAAACAGGATTTAACGTGTGCACAAGATGTTCGGCATGCGTTCACACACGGGGCCTCGGTTTTCAGTCTCATCCGAAGGACTTTTGGGGAGAGTGGAGTCAGCACTGATGTTAACTCCAGGAGAAAAATCTCCTCGACCGGGAATCAAACCCGGGTCGTCAAATTGCGAGCGCTATGTTCTGACCACTAGGCTATCCTGTCCCCTAGGCTATAGACCACTAGGCTATCCCGTATCATTATCATTGTCATCATCAATTAATTTTTTTTGTTTGTTTGTGTTTTTGTTGTTGTTCAGGGTGTGGGAGCTGACCTCTCAACTGGCAGAGACGATAGAATCTTTGCCGGCAGAGATGACGCTAGCCGCCACTGTGCCGGCAGCCCTACTGACACACATGGCAGGGCAGCAGTCATGACACTGACCCTCCCCAAGGTCTGGAGTCACATGTTGTGGGGCACCTGTCATGACAGTGCCCATGATTCTGAGTCGCATGTGGTTGGTTAGTTGTGGTGAGAGTATCCCTCATTTGGAGTCATTTGTGGTTGGATATTTGTGACGCTCCACCACATAACGAGTCGCATTGCACCAGAGGTCAATTTTTAGTTATTGACATGTTATTAATCTGCAATAAACTGGCTATACAATACCAAAAAAAACAAAAAAAACCAGATTGAAAATCGGACAATTCTATCAAAAGTTATCAAAAATTTAAATGATAGACTGCACGAAATGTCAAAATGAGAAATTTGCAAGTTTAGCATTGTAATAGGTGGTCTAAATGAGAGCATATATATATATATATATATATATATATATATATATATATATATATATATATATATATATATATATATATATATATATATACATACATACATACATACACATACATACATACATACATACATACATACATACATACATACATACATACATACATACATACATACATACATACATACATACATTATGTGCACACACTCCCATATCTATATACATATGCAGGGTTCGCGATAACCGGTAATTGTCGGTATTTTACCGATTGTAAACAGGGAATACCGAAAAATTTCGAAGCAGCCGGTACCGCGAACCGGTTCTGTTTGCCTGTGACCGATTAGATTTCCGTCTAAAAAAAAAAAAGTCTGAAGTGACGTTTTCTGACAGTCTGTCATGCGCCTGTACTGTGCTTACCGCACCTACCCCTTCCCACCCCTTTCGACGACCATCTTTAGCGCCAGCCTCATTATTAGCCTAGTGCGCAGAACAGCAAGCTTTACTGTGAAAGAATAGAGCTTCGCGCTCTTCTCGGCATGACAGCGACTTCCATTCACATCGAGTAAATGGGGCCTAGATTTATTTATTCTGTATTCTTTTAATCTTTTATATCGAGGATAATGGAATAAGCACTCCTGTGCTTTTTCACATCCGGTCCCCGTGTGTATGCAGTTTTGTAAATGTAATCCGTTCCCACTACGGCCTGCTCTTACGAAAAGCGAAAAGCGAGGGTCTATGACTATGAATTTGCGCGTTGCTTTCAGAGAGAAGAGTCGAAAACCAAATCTAAAATGAACAAAGATCTAGATGAGCGCTAAGCATAGAAACAAGAAAGAAGAATATAAGTCACACGAATGATGCCATGCAAAACAACAGACTGACACGGACAGTGGCACAGGCGCTAGAAAAAAAACCCTATTTCCTTCGTGGCTTCATGCCCAAGAAGCGAGTGGCAGCAAGCAGCACGGCAGTCAAA
>CM060347.1:6587722-6590222 GCA_030674155.1 Stramonita haemastoma | reverse complement strand
ACAATCTAACAACTCTAGGACTCTGAATCGCCCCCCCCCCCCCCCCCCATCAACCCCAACCCAACCCTACCACCCCAACCCCAACCTTCCCCTCCTCTCTCTCCCTCCCTTCCCAAAAGCTAATTCTACGATGTAGCCTAGTAGGCCCCTTGTAGGCGTTGAAAGCTGACTAGAATGGATGAATGGAGCACTGTGCTATATAGGCCTTTAACAGTGCAGGCTAGGCAAGTATATAGGCCTAGTGGCCAGTGACTACTAACTAGATCTATACAGTCAGCTGTGTTAGTGAGTCAGTGGGCCGTGCTGTTTCATTTCCCTCTTGAAGGCTTGGGTCTTTTTTTTTTTTTGTTTTTTCTTTCTTTCTTTCTTTCTTTTTTTTTTTTAAAAGTTGTGTCAACTTTGTCACATGACTGTATATATTGAGTCACACTTTTGTGAGTGTGTGTGTGATGTGGGGGGGGATGGTGGTGGTGGGGGGGGGGCGTGTGTTGTGTGTGTTGTGTTGTTGTGTTGTGTGTGTGTGTGTTGTGTGTGTGTGTGTGTGTGTGTGTGTGGCTACTAGAAGGGGCGTTTGTGTGTGTGTGTGTGTGGAGAGGGGGGGGGGTAGGGGTAGAGAAGGGAAGGAAGTGAATATGTGTGTGTGTGTGTATGTGTGTGTGTGTGTGTGTGTGTGTGTGTGTGTGTGTGTGTATGTGTGTGTGTGTGTGTGTGTGTGTGTGTGTGTGGCTACTGGAAGGGGCGCTTGTGTGTGTGTGTGTGTGTGTGTGTGTGTGTGTGTGTGTGTGTGTGTGTGTGTGTGTGTGTGTGTGTGTGTGTGTGTGTGTGGCTACTGGAAGGGGCGCTTGTGTGTGTGTGTGTGTGTGTGTGTGTGTGTGTGTGTGTGTGTGTGTGTGTGTGTGTGTGTGTGTGTGGCTACTGGAGGGGGCGTTTGTGTGTGGTGTGTGTGTGTGTGTGTGTGTGTGTGTGTGTGTGTGTGTGTGTGTGGAGGGGGGGGGGAGTAGGGGTAGAGAAGAGAAGGAAGTGAATATGTGTGTGTGTGTGTGTGTGTGTGTGTGTGTGTGTGTGTGTGTGTGTGTGTGTGTGTGTGTGTGTGTGTTTGGGCGGGGGAGGCGGCGTGGGGGTTGGGACGATGTGTGTGTGTGTGTGTGTGTGTGTGTGTCTGTGTGTCTGTGTGTGTCTGTGTGTATGTGTGTGTGTGTGTGTGTGTGTGTTTGTGTGTATGTGTAAAGGAAAGAAAATCAAAAAGCGGAAGAAAGAGGAAGTGTGTGTGCGTGTGCGTGTGCGTGCGTGTGTGTGTGTGTGTGTGTGTGTGTGTGTGTGTGTGTGTGTGTGTGTGTGTGTGTGTGTGTGTGTGTGTGTGTGTGTGTTTCTTTTAACATAAGTATTCTAGGACAGTCACGATAATCATATCCGGTTGATAATTTTATCTCCGCACATACGAAGAAAAATAACCGTGTAATTTAGACAGGCGTGACGAGTTTCCTTTGCATATGTGTTTAGATTTTATTTTATTTTTTTTAACTATTTATTTGTTTTTCATTTATTCCTTTACATCGAGGATAATGGAATAAGCACTTATATGTAGATTTTTTCATCCAGTCCCCGTGTGTATGCAGTTTTGTAAATTTTGTCATCTGTTCCCACCGGTACACAATGGCCTACACTTTCGAAAAGCGGTACAGGATTTAACGTGTGCGCAAGATGTGTGTGGTGTGTGTGTGTGTGTGTGTGTGTGTGTGTGTGTGTGTGTGTGTGTGTGTGTGTGTGTGTGTGTGTGTGTGTGTGTGTTGTGTGTGTGTGGTGCGTGCGGGCGTGAAGGCGTACGAGCGTGTGCTTGCGTACCTGTATGTGTGTGTATGTGTGTATGTGTGTATGTGTGTATATGCGTGCGAGCGTGTATGTGTGCTTGCGCACCTGTGTGTGTGTATGTGTGTGTGTGCGTGCGTGCATTGCGTGCGTGCGTGCGTGCGTGCGTGTGTGCGTGCGTGCGTGGTTGCGCATGCGCGTGTGTGTATGTGTGAGTATATGTGTATGTGCGTGCGATTGTGTGTGTGTGTGTGTGTGTGTGTGTGTGTGTGTGTGTGTGTGTGTGTGTGTGTGTGTGTGTGCATTGTTGTCTTACAGTTGTTATTAATGTTCTTATTCTGTTCTGTTGTTTTGTTTGTTGTTTAGAAGTTTTTTTCCCTTCTATATATTTTGGGGCGAGATAGCTAAGTGGTCAGAGCGCTCGCTTTTCCCCAAGTCAAGTTAAGCAGCATCGAGCGTGGTTACCACTTGGATGGGTGACCGTTTGCATGCCTTGGCTTCAGTACAGTTCCCCCAGTTCCCCCAGCTGTCAATGGGTACCTGCCCTCTTTAGGGTCAGGGAAGGTAAAGCAGCGAGAGAGGAGGAGATAGGCGCTGCCCTCAATGTGCTGGCCCCTAGAGAAGCTGAGGTCTGTGATGCCTCGCTGTCCTACGACCACAAAGGTTATGGGACAATTTACCTTCACCTTTTTAT
>CM060347.1:6567722-6570222 GCA_030674155.1 Stramonita haemastoma | reverse complement strand
CAATCGTTTTTTAAAAAAAATATCTAGCATATTTATTGCAGATTAATAACATGTTAATAACAATTTTTAAAAAGTTGACCTCTGGTGCAATGCGACTCATTATGTGATGGGGCGTCACATTTTGGTTTTACTTTAGAGAAAAAACAAACTCTATTATTTTGTTTTTTTTGTATATTTTTTTTTGGTATTTTGTACCACTTTATGTCACAGCAGATTTCTCTATGTGAAATTCGGGCTGTTCTCTCTCCCTGGGGAGAGCGCGTCGCCACAGTCATGTGCAGCGCCTAACCCATTTTTTTTCTTTTTCCTGCATGCAACTGTATTTGTTTCCCTATCCCTATATAATGCTCAAATCAAACCTTCACTATACTCTGAACACAGTCATACCAGCAGTTCCAGAAAAAAAAATTCAGAATCGGTCAAAGACCGAGGAAGAATGAACGCTACATGACATCACAAACGAAGTCACTCAGTGCTGTAACTCTGATGTCTGGAAGCATTTTCTATCAGTTTTATTTTAGCTGATTTTGCTTGTTTGGTTTGCTTGTCGAGTTTTTTTTTTTTTTTTTTTTTGGTGAGAGATTGCAAACAAACAAACAAACAAACAAAAATCAATACTGCTAGGACAGAATTCAGGTGAAAATTGTCACAGCACAGATTGAAACTGTTGTGTTGGAATGAATTTTTTTAGTGTGATGTGCAAAATAATCAGAATGGTTTGGACAGACATGGTTATGCATTCGTATGTTGTAACACTGAAACATCGTGTATGTATGTGTGCACACATAATCAAACATGTACTTGTACCTGCGTGTGTGCAAGCGCAGGCACGCATGCACACACTGACGCACCTACACACAGAGAAACACTCACACACACACAGAGACACACACACATATACACACACATACTTGCGCGCACGCACGCATGCACACATACACACACATGTACAGACAGAGATGTAGAGGCGTACATCAACACACAGACACAGACACAGACATACACACACACACACACAGACACACAGACACACACACACACACACATACACACACACACCACACACATACACACACACACACACCCATACCCACCCACCCACACCCATACCCACACCCATACCCACACCCATACCCCCCCACACACACATACTCATAAACACAAGCACACACACAAACATATATATATATATACACACCAACACACATACACACAATACACACAAACACACAAACACACACACACACACACACACACCACACACACACACACACACACACACACACACACACACACACACACACACAAACTCACACAAACACACACATGTACACACAAACAAACAACACACACATTTTCCTGCATCCTCCTGAGTTTTGTAATAACAATTTTGTTTAGCTTTTTTTTTTTTTTGGCTGACAAGAAAATTTCTATCACATGAATCCTCTTACAGCAATTAAAGAATATTGCGTTGCTTTGGAAGTAGATGATTTGGTTCTTTTTCTGTTTCCTAGTGGTAATACTTTAGTAATTCTTCACACACACACACACACACACACACACACACACACACACACACACACACACACACACACACACACACACACACACACACACAACACACACACACACACACACACACACACACCACACACACACACACACACACACACACACCACACTCACCACACACACACACACACACACACACACACACACACACACACACACACACACACACACACACACACACACACACACACATACACAGAGGTTTTATGGTATCTTCCAGAAAATTTTCTTTTTTCTTTTTTCTCTTTTAAATTTTTTTTTTTTTAGCATAGACTTGAAATCATTTGTGAATCCTCTTATAGCAATTAAACAAAAATGCTTTTCTTTACCACGACGAGTGATAGTTTTCTTGTTATGTTTTCAAACAGCAATACTTTGATAATAATCCTTCTTTTAAAACATATCCTGAATGGCATGATTTTAAGTCATCCGTCTGAAATTGCAGTGTCTGTTTATGTTACTTTTTTTTTAATCTATGTTTATTTTGTTTAGTGTTTTATTTCAAGGATAATGGAGTAAGCATTCAAGAATTGTTTTTTTTTTTTTTTTTTTTTTTTACATCCATTCCTCGTGTGTATGCAGTTCTGTAAATTTTGTAATTTTTGTGTGTGTATGTCTGTCTGCATCTTCTGCTGCTTCTGTTGTCTGTCTGTCTGTCTGTCTGTCTGTCTGTCCTGTCTGTCTGTCTGTTTGTCTTTCTGTCTGTTTGCCTGTCTGTCTGTCTGTCTGTCTCCGTCTGCCTTCCGCCAATGTTTTATTCTACCCCTTATTTTCTAATTGCAAAACTTTGATATTTTTTTCAACATTAAGTAGATTGCACTGATTTTTTTCAGTCCGTATAAACATGCATGTTTATATGTCTGCGCTGCCTGCCTGCCTGCCTGCCTGCCTGCCTGCCTGCCTGTCTGTCTGTCCTGTCTGTCTCTGT
>CM060347.1:6552722-6560222 GCA_030674155.1 Stramonita haemastoma | reverse complement strand
TAACGGATTTTATCACATCCAGGTTGATGACAGGAAAAATATAAAAAGATCTGATTGCTTTTTTTTTTTTAACCACTTATATGTCACAGCATATTTCTGTGCGTGAAATTCGGGCTGCTCTCCTTCCCTGGGGAGAAGCTCGTCGCCACAAGTGCAGCGCCTACCCATTATATACATATATATACATACATACATAATATATAATATATATATATTATATATATATATATATAAATATATATATTATATATATATATATATATATAAATATATATATATATATATATATATATATATATATATATATAAAGCCCTGAGCCGCCCTGGGCACTCCAACTTCCCGATTTTTCCTCAAGGATGGTGTCTAAACACGATACCTATATGCATGCTGGTTTAAAAAAAAATTGTCATCCGCTCCTACCGGCATACAGTGGCCTGCTCTTCCGAAAGGCCGAACGGGGTTTTAACGTGTGCGCAAGATGTTCTGCGTGCGTTCGCACACGGGTCCTCGGTTTATAGTCTCATCCGAATGACTTTGACATCCAGTTCGATTTTTTTTATTTCGTCAAACTGGGAAGAAAGGGCGAGGCTGGGAATCGAACCCAGAACCTCACGGTTTACTTGTTGGCAGGCGAACATCTTAACCATCCTGCCACCTTCCGTCCTTCCTTGATCTCCAGAAAAAAGGGATTCTACAAGGATTTTATCTGCTTCATCTGCCGGTAAGAATCGTATGATGGCGTGAAATTTCCCTGATTTTGTATCAAGGCGCTTTAATATAAGCTAGCTGTAAGCTCTTTGATGACATGTGCATGATTTTTTCTTGTATCCTTTAGATGTGTGTTATCCTTTGCTGGTAACTTAACTGAATTTCTCTCTGTTTTTTTTAATATAATGATAAGTATTTTGAAATTGAAACTGGAATTGGAATTGGAATTCCATTGAGGAAGAGATGGGAGGATAACATCAGTGAATGGACAGGCCTAGAACTCAAGAAAACTCTTGAGAAAGGCAAAACAGAGAGAGGAATGGAGGGAACTGGTTGTCAAGTCTTCAGGGGTGCCCTCACGGTCGCCAGACTAAGGAGAATAGATAGATAGATAAAAAAAGATAGATAGATAAGATAGATAGATAGATAGATAGAAGATAGATAGATAGATAGATAGATAGATAGATAGATAGATAGATAATAGATAGATAGATAGATAGATAGATAGATAGATAGATAGATAGATACTAAGATAGATAGATAGATACTAAGATAGATAGATAGATAGATAGATAAGATAGATAGATAGATAGATAGATAGATAGATAGATAGATAGATAAAGATAGATAGATAGATAGATAGATAGATAGATAGATAGAATAGATAGATAGATAGATAGATAGATATAGATAGATAGATAGATAGATAGATAGATATAGATAGATAGATAGATTCCATTGAGAAACAGAGAGAAAGAAAACAATTGTGAAGAATGCTGCTGGAAGATCTTAAGCACTGATTGAGTGAGAATTTCAAACACCTTTCTTCACTTCCTTTCTCTTCCACGCACACCCCGTTTTTCTTCTCACCTCCCCCCCCCCCTTACCCCTCCTCCTGTCTTTTGGTGGCACACTTTCCATCTCTTTACTTTGCAATATTGAATATGTTTTAAAATATTACATTCACAATGAAAGTGTCGAATTGAAGAAATCCCCCCCCCCCCCCAACAAAAAAATGTAGCATCTTTGGAGCAGAGCAAGTAATATGTCATCTCTGGCATTTCATACAGAGATCACATCACTAATGAAGAAATGAAAACAAGAACAAAGAATGCCATCGGTCCATATGAAGAGCTCCTAACTACAGTGAAAAAACGCAAGCTAAAGTGGTACGGGCACGTCACACGATCATCTGGACTGGCCAAGACTGTCCTACAGGGAACAGTAAGGGGAGGGAGACGAAGAGGCAGACAGAGGAAACGATGGGAAGACAACATCAGAGAGTGGGACAGGCCTTGGGTGGAACGACCTACTACGGAGGGCGGAGGACCGTGGGGAGGGAGGAAGCTGGTTTCAAAATCTTCGGTTGTGCCCCCACGGCCCACGGGACTACGGGACAGGTGAAGGTGAAAGTGAAATAATATGTCAGCTAAGTGTTTCCCCCTTTAGTGATGCTGGGGGCCTGTCAATATAAACAACATCCCCACCTTCTGGAGATTCTGTGCTAGAAAGTCCTTAATTTTACCTTTTCTTTGTTTCTAAAGTGGTCAGCGCGCTCGCATTCCCAACTCAGTTAAGTAGCGTCGAGCATGGTTACCAAGTGGATGGTGCGCGCCTTGGCTACAGTACAGTCCCCCCCAGTTCCCCCAGCTGTCAATAGGTACCTGCCCTCTTTAGGGGTCAGGGAAGGTAAAGCAGCGAGGGAGAAGAGATGGGCGCCACTGCCCTCAAGATGCTGGCCCCTAGAGATGCTGAGGTCTCTGATGCCTCGCTCCCCTACGACCGCTTAGGTTGCGGACACCAACCTACCTTTGTTCCTGCCTTGTTCTTTTTCTTCCTGTCACCTCCTTCATGTCTGTTTTCAGCCTTCTAGTCCATTCATTCTACTGTCTTTTTGTCCTGAAAGCTTAGAGAAGATAACAATCTTTTTCTTCCATGCTGAAGTCGGGTGCCCTGGGCTGATTTGTCTGGTACTTAACGGCACGCAACGCATTTTCGACAATATTGCTGTCTGAGCGTTCGACGACGATGACGACTAAAAAAGAATTGCGAAGAAGAAGAAGAATTGCGAAAAAATTGCGAGAAAGAAAATTGCGAGAAGAATGCAAGAATTGCGAAGAAGAATTGCGAAGAAGAATTGCGAAGAGAAGAAGAAGAAGAAGAAGAAGAAGAAGAAAGAAGAAGAAGAAGAAGAAGAAGAAAGAGAAAGAATAAGACGAAGAAAGAGAAGAAGAAGAAGAAGAAATGAAGAAGAAGAAGAGAAGAAGAAGAAGAGAAGAAGAAGAAGAAGAAGAGAAGAAGAAGAAGAAGAAGAAGAAGAAGAAGAAAAAACAAACAACAACAACAACAACAACAACAACAACAACAACAACGAAATCAGTCAGCAGCAGCAGCAACAACAACAACAACAACAAGAAACCCTCTTTTTTTTTTCTTCTAATTCATTTTTTTCTTTTTAGAATGTTCCCAAACTGTTTCAAAAAAACAACTTCATCATCAAACTTTTGATCAACAACTCCACACAGAGACTTCAACATCAATCGTTCATACTGGTAACTTAGTTACGAGAGGAAACTGGGACTCGACGAGTTGATTTCAAAATGAAGCCTGTAAACCGCAGAGTCTGAAGCCGCTTATGTTTATTCCACATGACTGGTTTCAGTCACGGTCTGGATTCGATTCCACACACTCACCATACACATGCACCCACGCACGCACGCCGCACGCACGCATGCACGCACACACCCACACGCACGCACGCACGCACGTAACACACACACATACACACACGCACGCACGCACTTACGCACGTACGCGCGCGCGTACGCACGCACACACACAACACACACACGCACCACGCACGCACGCAGCACGCACGCACCACGCACACACACACACACACACACACACACACACACACACACACACACACACACACACACACACACACAGCACCACACACAACACTCACACACAAAAAACTGATGAAATAAAATCTCACTCAAAATAAAAAAAGTATGAGATACAAAAACACAGAAAATATGCTACGGAAGAACAACATCATAACAGATCACTGTCCGACACTAACATAATTCAGAGCTCCCCAAGCACAATTGCGACCATTCATATCCACCATTATTTACTATATCTACTTATCTATTCTCAAAACCCGAGGACACAATACACAATCATAGATTTTTTTAATCCTCACCAGGGAATGCATCTTTGAAAAAATGAATCTCCACAAGAAAACATGGTAGTTAACAAAAGCAGAAAATTTACGTGCTGCGAAGATTTATGCACTTCATACGGACTGATTTATTTTTTTGTGATCCGCACTGATTTAACTCAGAAAATTTCCTCGATCGTATCGAACCTGGGTCGCAAATTTCGCGACCAGTTCTCCATGCTATCCACCCCATTGATTTAAGGTAGCTGCATTCCAACTGCGGGGAGAGTGTTGACTTAGAATACCTCCTTTCCTTTCCACCCATCTCCCCTTTTACCCCTCCCCCCCCCCCCCCCCCTTCATCCTTTTCCCATTTCTTTGTGGTATTCTCCATCTCTCTTCTCTGTGATTATTATCGAATGCAGCAGAAATATTTCAATTTACAAAAGAAGCCTTCATTTGAGAACTCTTTTCCTCATAATATTATTTATATTTACATAGAGAACGGATAGCTCAGTGTCAGAAGCACTCGCTTTCCCCCAAGCTAAGGTTAAGCAGCATCGAGCGTGGTTACCAAGTTGGATAGGTGACTGTATGCAGAACATCTTGCGCACACGTTAAATCCTGTTCCGCTTTCCTAAGAGTAGGCCATTGTGTGCCGGTGGGAACAGATGACAATATTCACACAACTGCATACACACGGGGACTGGATGAAAAAAACCCACATAGTGCTTATTCTATTTTCCTCGATATAAAAGAATAAAAAAAAAATAAATTAAAAATAAAAAAATATGCGCGCCTTTGGTTTCAGTACAGTTCCCCCCAATTTCACCTAGCTGTAAATGGGCACCTGCCCTCTTTGGTCAGGGAAGGTAAAGCTGCGAGGGAGAGGAGAGATGGGCGCCACCGCCCTCAATATCCGGCCCCTAGAGAGCTGAGGTCTCTGACAGCCATTTCAACGACGTGTAAATAGTGTCTAAATTCCATCGCATCTTACAGACTACTTAAAAAAAACAACCCAAACCAAAAAAAACCAACAAACCATTACTACATCAAAAAAATGGTATCGACAATATCAATGAGACGCTCTGAAATCGGGTAACCAACACTAGGATGAGAAGTGTGCGTAGAGAGATGATATTTCCAAATTTAAGCCGCCTGCAAATCCTGAAGAATGAATCCGCTTACGTTGGTTCCAGTTGCTGGATCTCAATCATACCCTGGAATCGATTCGACACAGAGTTTTATCTGTTTCATTTGTCGGTAGGAATCTAATGACTGGATTAAAAAGAAAGAAAAAAAATACAAGCCCACAGAGGACCGGAGAGAGAAACTGTGGAAACTTTTTGCCTGGAATATCTTAAAGGAGAGTGAGTGAGTGAGTGAATGAATGAATGAATGGATGAATGAATGAATGAATGAAGAAATGAATGAATGAATGAATGGATGGATGGATGGATGAATGAATGGATCAATGAATGAATGAACGAATGAATGAATGAATGAACGCATGAATGACTGAACGAATGAATAAACGAATGAATGTTCGAATGAATGAATGAACGAACGAACGAACGAACGAACGAACGAATGAATGAGGTAATGAATGAATAAATGAATGAATGAACGAATGAATGAATAATCTTTATTTTTCAAGGGTGACAGATAAGCAGTCACATACTTTTTTTCATCCAGCCCTTGCCCTGATTAGAGACTGTCAAAACAAAAGCAACCCCCCTAAAAACAACATCAACAAATGAGAGAGAGAGAGAGAGAGAGAGAGAGAGAGAGAGAGAGAGAGAGAGAGAGAGAGAGAGAGAGAGAGAGAGAGAGAGAGAGAGAGAGAGAGAACTCGGAACATGTTTAATACTGCCTTAGGCCACAATACACGGAGGTTGGGGGAAGGAGGAGAATCAACATACTGGTATATAAAATATTTATGGAACATAAGAGAACAAAAAAGAAAGAAAAAAAAAGCCACTGGAAAAAAACAACAACAAAAGACGGGGGGGGGGGGGAGCTTATTGAAAATTATTTCGAGCAGACATACTGAAAAAAAGTGATACCTGTTTTTTTTTTGTTTGTTTTTTTTGTTTTTTTTTACCAGAGCAGCTCCTCTCGTCGACCAAGAAGATTGATGCGAATGTTTAATTCAAGCGTTCTGTTTAAATTTTCATATGATGATAACTGACACAATCGTTACGAAGCGTTCAACATTTAATAGCCTTTCTTGCAATTTAAACGATGTCATTAGCTCGAGGCTAGAAATAGCAGAATTCGAAAGCGAATAGATGTCATGCAAGTTTCTCAAACAATTAATTCCCCTGACGAAGCGATTGTTTATGATTTTTAGTAGTCCCGAAGAAGGCCACCGTGTTCTTGCTTAGCATGGGAGAGAATTGAGAAGCTTTGCGCATGCGTGCGAGTTATCTCCCATGGTTGAGCGAGCCTTTATGAATTTTAGTGGCCCCAAAGAAGGCAACCGCGTTCTTTATCGAGGGGGAGACAATTAAAAAGCGTCGCGCGTTTGTGTGAAGAGGTCGTAGAGTGCACGCTTACAATAAAAGAGTCTACACATAGTTTCTCTCCGGTTTGCGTTCGCTCATATTTCTTGCAGTTTTGTTGACGATAGTAGATGTTACCGGTACAGCTGATAGATTATTATTACGCAACACTTTCAGAAAAATGAGGCGAGGATAACAGGTAACATAGTATGTGTATGGTATAGCACACCTCATTTCGGGAGACAAAAAAGATATTTATATAGCGAACGCTTTCTTTTTATATTTTATCAGCATATCAACAGCAAATATTCCACATGGGGAGACCCAGGATGACATAAGCCATATATATATATTTATATATATATATTATACATATATATATATATATATATATAATACCTCTATTGTATTTATATGACCAAGAAAAAAATATAACCCCAAACAAGCATGTACACAGATGTCGTGTTTCAGACACCATCCCTGAGGAAAAATCGGGGAGTTGGAGTCCGAGGGCTGTTCGGGCTGTATATGGCAACGTTCTGGTAGCTCCTACGACGGCACTGGAACCATTCGTATCGGCGATTACCTTTCCACTTCCAGCGTCGTGGAGAGGAGAGGGGAGGGGAGGGGAAGGAGGTCTGCTGCATGGGAACAGCTTGCCCTCCATACTTACTTACCCAGGCTTTGCCTCTAGAGCTTAGAGCGCAACACCATAGTCTTCCGAGACTGGCGGATGCTTACTGCTATCCTTATTTTATAAATACATGATAATTGATCAACAGTGGATCTCCAAGGAAAAACCATGATGCGAAGAGTAATGATATCGTTGGTTTTCAGAGAAAAATAGACATTTAATGAACACAACTTTCAAAACTTGCATACGCAGCTAAGAAGGGCGATTGGACGATTTGTTATAAACATCTTCCCCCCATCTTCTTTTATCTCTTCCTCTCTCTCCCTCTCAAATCTCTTTTCTCTCTCATTTCTTTTTTAAACGCTGTAGGATATCTTTATTTCTCTTTATAACACACCACCAATACTCTACATTTTTACGTCTCTTTGTAAAAATTAATCTTTTTTTTTTCCTTTCTCCTCCTCCTCCTCTCCTCTCTCTCTCT
>CM060347.1:6540222-6542722 GCA_030674155.1 Stramonita haemastoma | reverse complement strand
AGAAAGAAAGAACAAAAAGGAAGAAAGAAAAAAAGAAGAAAGAAAAGAAGAAGAAGAAGGAAGAGAAGGAAGAAGAAGAAGAAGAAGAAGAGAAGAAGAAGAAGAAGAAGAAGAAGAGAAGAAAAGAAGAAGAAGAGAAGAAGAAGAAGAAGAAGAAGAAAAGAAGAAGAAGAAGAAGAAAAGAAAAAAAGAAGAGAAGAAAGAAACAAAAAAGACGAAAAAGATAGTAAAAATGATAAAGAAGAGAAAAGAATGAAAGAAAAGAAAAGTTGTGTTGTGTTGTGTGTGTGTGTTGTGGTGTAGGTGTGTGTGTTTGTGTGTGTTGTGTGTGTGTGTGTGTGTGGTGTGTGTGGTGTGTGAGGGGGGGGAGGTACAAAAAGAAAGAAGAGAAAGAAAAGGACAACAAACAAACAAACAAAAAACACGCAAGGAAAAAAAAAAACAGACAGAAAAACGAGAAAAAAAACCGAAAGAAAGAAAAAAAAGAAAAAGAAGAAAGAAAGAAGAAAAAATAGAAAGGAAAGAAACACAGAAAGAAAAAAAAAGATAGAAAGAAGAAGAGAAAAAGAAAGCAAGAAAGAGACAGAGACCTATTAGAAATCCAATATGAATGCTGACAGGATATGTTCATCAGTGACTGACGCTTTCACTTTAGTCATTCGCCATGCGCCCCTACGGTGTCACCCACTGAAAAACTGCCTCCTCTCCCCCCCCTTTCAGAAATGCACCCTTGGTTTTATTTGTATTTCTCTCTCTCTCTCTCTCTCTCTCTCTCTCTCTCTCTCTCTCTCTCTCTCTCTCTCTCTCTCTCTCTCTCTCTCTCTCTCTCTCTCTCCTCTCTCTCTCTCTCTCTCTCTCTCTCTCTCTCTCTCTCTCCTCTCTCTCTCTCTCTCTCTCTCTCTCTCTCTCTCTTCTTCTCTCTCTCTTCTCTCTCTTCTCTTCTCTCTCTCTCTCTCTCTCTCTCTCTCTCTCTCTCTCTCTCTCTCTCTCTCTCTCTCTCTCTCTCTCTCTCTCTCTCTCTCTCTCCCCCCTATTGATTTTACTTTATTGGTTTTCTTTTGTTTTGTTTTCTTTCTGTTTTTTCTCTCCGTCTATCGCTTACGGTTTTCTATTCTCTGTCTCTGTCTCTTTCTCTCTACCGTGGTGGTGTTGGTGGTGGTGGTAGTAGTAGTAGTAGTTATGCTGTTTTTGTTACATTTCTTTTTCTTCCTCTACTTTTGTTCTTGTTCTTGTTATTGTTGTTCTAGTTCCTCTCCTTCACTATTATTATCATTATCATCATCGTCTTTATTATCATGAATATTATTACCAGTATCATCACTATCACCACCACTAAACTCATTCCTGAGGAGCAAAAAAAAAAGCAAAAACAAAACAAAACAAAAACAAACAAACCCATAAACAGCAACCTCCCCCCCCCCTTCTCTCATCCAAACAAAAATAACCCCAACAACTAACATTAAGGTAGGCACACTTGGTTACCCTAACACCGGTACGAACGACAACAGTCCGCAAACGACACCCCCCCCCTCCTGCCCCCCACCCCCCCCTGCCGCCTCAATCCTATAAAACGCTAACACCACAGCGCGCGCGAGAGAGTTAAGCCTATAGTTCATCCACACACACGAGTTGTTAACAGCAAGCCAAACATCGTTCGCGTAGTCGTCGAAACTCTCTCTCTCAGTGATATTGATGCTAATATGAACGACTTTGTCTGGCATTAAAAAAGACAGGAGAGAGAGAGAGAGAGAGAGAGAGAAGAGAGAGAGAAAAAACAAGAACAGAATATAAAAAAAAGGATAAAGATAGAAAAAAGAAAAAAAGAGAAAAAGCGCCGAAGATTTTTTTTTTTTTTTTGGTTTTGTTTTTGTGTGTGTGGAGTGACGTGACACCACACGTCAATATGTTGGTAGTGCAAACTCAGTGACTTTGCTACGACTGTTATTGTGTGTGTATATGTGGATTTTTTTTTTTTCTGGTCATTTATTTGTGATTTAGCAACTGAGGGTTTAGGGGTGGGTTTTTTTGTGTGGCTTTTTTTTTGGTAATAGAGTTGTGTTATAATCTTGCCTTAGCAATGTCTGGTTTGGTGGAGGTTTGTTTTTTTAGGGGGTGGGGGGTGGGGCTGGTGAGGGTTGGTGGGGGTGGGAGATGGTGGGGTGGGTAGGTGGGGGTGGTTGTAATTTATCGATAAGAAGTGGCAGCTGATGTAGTTTCTTTTGTCTGGCAGAGGTGTGTGTGTGTGTGTGTGTGTGTGTGTGTGTGTGTGTGTGTGTGTGTGTGTGTGTGTGTGTGTGTGTGTGTGTGTGTGTGTGTGTGTGTGTGTGTGTGTGTGACGTGATTAGATAGTGTAAGTTAGGGTTTCTTTCTTTCTCTTTTTCTTTCTTTCTTTCTTTCTTCTTCTTTTTTGTGTTTTTATTTAAAAGTAGACTTTACCCCCCCCCCCCCCACCAAATTTGAAAATTATGTTATTGTTTAATTAAGCTTTCTTTTGGTGGTA
>CM060347.1:6522164-6527164 GCA_030674155.1 Stramonita haemastoma | reverse complement strand
TGTCTTTCTTTTCTTTCTGTTTTTTTTTTTTTCTTACTTTTTTCTTTCTTGTTCTTTCTTTTTCTTTCTCTCTGTTTCTTCTCTCTTTCTTTCTCTTCTTTCTTCTCTCTCATTAACTTTGTTCTTTCTTCTCTGTTGCTTCGTACTCTCTCTCTCTCTCCTTCTCTGTCTCTTCTCTCTTCTTTCTCTCTCTCTCTCTCTCTCTCTCTCTCTCTCTCTCTCTCTCCTCTCTCTCTCTCTCTTTCTCTCTCTTTTTACTTTTACGAGGGTGGAGGTGGGGTGGGGTGGAGTCGGAAGGAATCACCACCACAAAGGCTTTAGATCAATATCATGCATACATGTGAATTCAATGGTCAAAATATCAGATGTATGCGACAGTCTCAACCTCTCTCCCTTACTTTCCGTCACTTTCTCTCTAAAAAGTACACTCGCGGGATCGTTTGGTACTACGCTTGCATTGTGTACTGGATTACTCAAAGTGCCTCGTATCCGCAGAATGGCTTTTGTCATTGATATCCTTGCCTGTGTAAATTATCCTTAAGTGTCGTCTTTTGGGGGAGTTTCGTTTTCTTGTTATGATAGCTATGGGTAGAGCATCAAAGACTGGACTGGCCTTGACTTTACTGCGTTGCTGCGAATAGTTTGAAGACTATCTATCTATCTATCTATCTATCTATCTATCTATCTATCTATCTATCTATCTATCTATCTATCTATCTATCTATCTATCTATCTATCTATCTATCCCTTAGTTTGGCAACCGTGGGGGCACCCATGAAGACTTGACAAGCCGTTCCCTCCATTCCTCTCTCTGTTCTGCCTTTCTCAGGGTTTTGTTGAGTTCTAGGGCAGGCCTAGAAGACAGACTAGCCTGAACAAAATTTGTCAACGAACCCGTCCCTAATGCCCCCCCCCCCCCCCCCCCCCCCCCCTCATCCCCCACAGCTATCTGGATCATGGGACTTATGATGATGATGAACAAAAATCGTTTTCGATAATTCTTTTATATTTGAAAGGGTTTTTACTTTATCCCACGCTATTAAAAAAAAAAATTCTTTTCAAATAAAAAAAAGACTTTAAGTACTATGATGCTGGTAATCATTATTTACAAAATAAAGTTTAACAAACAAAACAAGAAAAGCTGAGGAGTATATCAGGCGTGTAATGTTTTTCTCCGTTTCTTTCTGTCTTTTAACGTCTCTTATTTTTTAAATGGTAACATGAATTTAAATAGATCGCTATAAATTTGATGATGACGACGACGACGACGACGACAACGACGACGACGAAAGCCATAATGATGGTGACGATAGTGCTAACGATGATGATGATGACGACAATGATGATGGCGATGATTATGATTTTGATGGTGACGATGTGAGGATGGATATACAGACGAAAGAAAAGAAGGAAGAAGGAGGAAAAAAGAAGAAAGACAAAGAGAACAGCGACCATAGTCGTTTTCAGCATATTGTACAAAAAAACGCATATTTTTTGCATAGACTTGAAGTTGGTCAGAGCTAGTGGTAAAATTGCAAACATATAGTTTGGGATAGAGCTTATTTCACGAACAGATAAAAGTTGACAACATCCAAAGAACACACACACACGCGCCACACACACACACACACACACACACACACATCACACACCACACACCACCACACACACACACACACACACACACACACACACACACGCGCGCGCCGCGCGCGCGCGCGCGCGCACTATAAACCGACCCAAAAAAAAACCAGCACAAAACAAAATTCTGACACAAAAAACAATATAACCAAAACAAAAATTTATTGAGGAAAAAAGTAGTGGGCGAAAAAGAAGTACAGGTAACCGCTTACAAATTTTCAATCATTTTGAAAATGACACCAAAGATTCAATAATTGAAAAAATGAAATAACAGATAAAGTCTATGATACACTGTTTTTCAATGGCAGCAACTTTAACAGAAAAAACAGAAAAAAACAAACCATATAAACCAAAACCAAACAATCAATAACAAACAAACAAAATCAGGCATTCAAAAACTACACATAAATAACAAACAAAAAAAACAGGCCTCATTCCAACAAAAAAACACACTATTTTGCACTCACCGACAGAGAGCCAAAGTTACAGCGTCAGCACGTAAGAGCAGCAGCAGCAGCAGCAACACTCCTCCTACTAATCATCACCACCATTAGAGAGACCAGACCATCCCCTTCACACTGCCGTAGTATGTATGTATGTAGTAAGTCTGTCTGTCTATAACACATGGACTGGGGAGCCTACACTGCCAACTATGCTTCAACACAAACAACTGCGCACGGGTTCGGCTCGTCTAGTCTAGCAGAACGAGTGAGAGAGAGCAAGTGCCCGCGTACAGTTGCTGAATGAAACTGATCCACACACCACACACAGAAAACAGCCGACTACATGTATAGATAGATCAGCCCAAAATCACTCAGCACCATCCCGTTTCGAGTTAGTTCGTCGACTCTCTTTCTCCTCAAGGTTATTTTATTCCCCAGTTACTGTCCAGGCAAAAAAAAAACCTTCACTTGAAAATCAGTCTTGATTTCTTCGACCAAAAATGGGACTTGTAGTACTCTGACTTTCGACTGAAGTTGTGGGAATGAAAACACACATACACACAATACAAAAAAAATTCAAGAGCAAAAGTGCTAAGGTTTTTTATTATTATTATTATTATGAGCAGATGACTTTTTCAGTCAGTGGAATGTGTTGGCATTAACCATTCCTTTTAGCAAGCATGTATGTAACTGCTGGCCGCAGACTCATTAACCAAACACATCTGCAACCTTTTACATGTCTGCACTTATTGGCGTTCGCTGGCAAAATACTACGAAAAAGCTTCTCTCTCTCTCACTCACACACTCGCGCATTAGTTGGTCCGGTCCGAAGAATGCAGAGCAAGGGAAAAAAAAGATGCTGTGAAGCAGAAAACATGACTTGCCATCCCGCCTGTGCTGCCAACCGCAAAAACCTGCCGCTGCTCGCAGGCTGAAGGGTTTGTGTGTGTCTGTTGCCGTCTGCTGCCACACTGGTAGGCTGGGAAGAGTGGCTTCCCTTGGTTTCGTTTTAGGGGGGGCCGATTTTGCTAGTGTGTTAATTTAAAACGATTTTTTTTTTTTTGGGGGGGGGGGGGGGGGGGGGATGGCTTGGACAATATTTAAAAATGACGAAAACGAATTGTTAATTAAATAAACAGAGAGGACAAGCTAGAGAAGAAGAAGAAGAAGAAGAAGAAGAAGAAGAAGAAGAACAAGAACAAGAACAAGAAGAACAAGAAGAACAAGAAGAACAAGAAGAACAAGAAGAACAAGAAGAAGACATGAGAAAAAGATGTTAAAAAATAAGTAAAAAGATGGAAAAAGAAGAAGAAGAAGAAGAAGAAGAAGAAGAAGAAGAAGAAGAAGAAGAAGAAGAAGAAGAAGAAGAAGAAGAAGAAGAAGAAGAAGAAGAAGAAGAAGAAGAAGAAAATTGGGAAAAAAAAGAAGACGATGTTAATTATCATGATGGTGATGATGATGATACAGACAAATAAAAGACACATAACAAACATATAACGATTTAGGGATTACAAGCATAAAAATTAATAATGCAATACCACGTGAATGATAATGATTGAGTTTGAACACATCGCCATCAATCTGGTGATAAATCCAGCATTGAAGCCGAAATAAAGACCTACCACCATCGGGAATAAGATTTAGATACGTTCTCTTTTTTTTCCCTTTCCTGGTAATATGTGTAGGTATTGTTCATTACTGTTAATGCCACCATAATCATCTTCATTTTTCGAAGATCAGCTCCCGAAATATTTCCAGATATTGTCTTGTGTACAAATTCAGTCTGGCGGAGCCCATCCCTAAGTAGGTAACAGGATGCATGCTGAGTATGTTCAAGTCATTCATCCCAATGATACCTTCTCTTCTTAAAAAAAAAAAAAAAAAGGATAGGGTTTTAACATGTGCTCAAGATATTCTGCATGCATTTGCACACTGGATATAATTTTTAAAATCTGGTCAAAAACGGTTTATAGTCTGGTCTAAAAAAGACTTTCAAGAAATTGGAGTCGGTACCAATATTAACTCTGTGGAAAAGGGATAACTCTTAAATGAAAACCTCGTTGATTACAAATAATATTGATATACCTTTTCAGTTTTTTATTTTATTTTTTTTAATTGAATCTGTGATAAATCATTTTCAAAATGACTGAGAGGTTGTAAGTGGTTACCTGCATTTGTTTTCCTCCCCTACTTTTTTTTTTCCTCAATTATACCTTTTAAGACATGACATAAGTATGCTTTATGCTAATTTAAAGAATAATTGTGCACTCATAAATTTCTTAACTATGGTTCTGGTTTAAGGAATCTTTGGGTAAAATTTGTTCTCTCCTGTGCCTCAGTTTTCGTCTGTTCCGTTTATTTGTTTGCTGGTTTGTTTGTTTGTTTGTTTGTTTGTTTGTTTGTTTGTGGTTCTGTTTTTATTTGTGTCTTCATTGTTCAATCTTCTAATACAGTTGTTATGTTTTTTTTCTTGTTTCTTCAGATTAGTATTTTGTATTTATATGTTTTTTTCCGGGGATAGCACTTTGCCACAAGAGAAGCGCCACTCATTACTTTTTTTTTTCCTGACTGCAACTGTATTTTGTTTCACTATCAGAGTGACTTTTTTCTACAGAATTTTGCCAGGGACAATCCTCTTATTGCCGTGGGTTCTTTACCGTGCGCTAAATAATTATGTGTAACACAAGGAAACTCGGTTTATCGTCTCATCTGAAAGACATGCACCCAGACCACCACTCAGGGTCTAATGGATGGGGGGGGGGGGGGGGGAGTTTCAGGACCAGGCACACTTCCAACACAGACTTATCGCTTTCTAGCCAGGCGCGTTACCTATAGACCACCGATCCACTTTACACTGTTGCACCAACTTCATATAACACTGCTGTTTCCCTTTGTCTGTCTTATCATGCTCCGACG
>CM060347.1:6512164-6514664 GCA_030674155.1 Stramonita haemastoma | reverse complement strand
GGGGAGGAGAAGACAAGACAGAGACAGAGACAGAGCAAGACAGAGAAAGACGCAAACATAGACAGAAAAAAAAAAAATAAAACAAAACAAAAAAAAAACGTACAGTAAAATCAATAGAAGAGAGAGAGGAAAAATTAAAAGAGAGGAGAGAGGAAGAGAGGGAGAGAGAGAGGGAGAGAGAGAGAGAGAGAAGAGAGAGAGAAGAGGAGAGGAGAGAAAGAATAAAACCAGGGGTGCATTTCAAAAGGGGGGGAGGGGGGAGTTTTTTAAATGGGGGACACCCTAGGGGCGATGGAGAATGACTAAAGTAAAGGCGTAGTCCTGAGAACAAAACCACAAACACACTATTTTAAACAAAAAACACACAATACCAACAACCCCCACAACACCAACACACTAACACACCCAACACCAAAAACCCCCCAACCCCCCCAACCCTACCCCCCAAACCCCCCCCCCACACACAAACTTATCCCCAATTTCCCCCTTTCAACACTCCCCAACAACCCAATTTTTTCCCCTTATACTCTGGCCCCAAACTACCACTTTCCACCAAAACCCAAAACCCCCCAAACAAAAAAAAAAAAGGGAAAAAAAAGAAAAAAAGGGGGAAAAAAAAACAAACAAAAAAACCCCAAAAAAACCCAAAAAACTAAACAAAAAAAAAAAAAAAAAAAAAAAAAAAAAAAAACCAAAAACAAAAAAAAAGAAAAAAAAAAAAAAAGGGGGGGAAAAAAAAAAGGAAAAAAAAAAAAAAAAAAAAAAAAAAAAAAAAAGGGGGGGGCTTTTTTTTTTTCCCTTTTTCCTTCCCCCTTTTTTTTTTTCCCCCCCCTTTTTTTCCCCCCCCTCCCCCCCCCCTTTTCCCTTCCTTTCCCCCCCCTTTTCCCCCTTTTTCCTTTTTTTTTTTTCCCCCCCCCTTTCCTTCCCCTTTTCCCTTCTTTTCCCTTTTTTTTCCCTTTCCTCTTTCCTTTTTTTCCCTTTTTTTTTCCTTTTTTTTCCCTCGCCCCTCCCCCCTTTTCCCCTTTTCCCCCCCCCCTTTTTTTTTCCCTTTTTTTTCCCCCCCCCCCGGGGTTTTTTTTTTTTTTTTTTTTTTTCCCTTTTTTGGCCCCCCTTTTTTTTTTGTTTGGTTTTTTAATTATTTTTGAAAAAAAGGAAAAATTTTCAATTTTTTTTTTTTTTAATTTTTTTTTTTTTTTTTTTTTTCCCCCCCTTTAAATTTTTCTTTCTTTCCCCTTTTTTGGGTTCCCCCTTTTTTTTTTTTTTAAAATTTCCCCTTTTTTTTTTTTTTTTTTTTTTTTCTTTTTTTTTTTTTCTTTTTTTTCTTTTTTTTCTTTTCTTCTTTTTTTTTCTTTTCTTTTTTCCCTCCTCTTTTTTTCTCTCTCTTTTTTTTTCCCTTTTCCTCTCTTTTTCCCCTCTTCCTTTTCTGCTTTTTCCGGGCCCCCCCCGCCCCCTTCCCCCCCCCCCCCCTCCCCCCCCCCCCTCTCTCCCCTCTCTCCCCTTTTCCCTTCCCTCTTTTCTCTCCCCTTTTTTCTTTCCCCCCCCCCCCTTTTCCTCTCCCCCTTTTCTCTCTTCCCTTCCTTCTTCTTCCCCTCCCTCCCTCTTCCTCCTTCTCCCTTTCCTTCCCCCTTCTTATCCTTTCCTCTTTCCCCCTCTTCTTTCCCCCCCTCTTTTTCCTTTTTCTTTTTTTTCCTCTTTTTTTCCCCCTCTCTTTCTCCTCCTCTTTTTTTCCTTTTTTTCCCCTCTTCTTTTCCTCCCTCTTTCTCCCCCTTTCTTCCTCTTCTTTCCCCCTTCTTTCTCCCCCCCTCCCCCCTTTTTTCCCCCCCCCCCCCCTTTTTTTCCCCCCCATTCCTCCCTTTTTTTTCCCCCTTCTTCCCCCCCCCCCCCCCCTTTTCCCCCCCCCCCCCCTTTTTTTATTTTTTTCCCCCCCCCCCCCCCCCCCCCCCTTTTTCCCCCCCCCCTTTTTTTCCCCCCCCCTTTTTTTTTCCCCCCCCCCCCCCCCCCTTTTTTCCCCTTTTTCCTCCCCCAAAACCCCCCCCCCCCCTCCCCTCCCCCCCCCCCTTTTCCCCCCCCTTTTTTTCCTTTTTCCCCCCTTTCTTTCCCCCCTTTTTTCCCCCCCCCCCCTTTTTCCCCCCCCCCTTTTTTTTTTTTTTTCCCCCCCCCCCTTTTTTCCCTCCCCCTTTTTTTTACCCCCCCCCCCCTTTTTTTTCCTACGGGGGCCCCTTTTCCTTTTTCCCCCTTTTTTCCTTTTCCTTCCCCTTTAAATCCCCCCCCCCCCTTTAAAATTTTCCCCTTTTTTTCCCCCTTTTCCCCCCCCCTTCCCCCCCTTTCCCTTTTTCCCCCCCCACCCCCCCCCCCTTTTTTCCCTTTTTTTTTTCTTTTTTTTTTTTTTTTTTTTTTTTTTTTTTTTTTCTTTTTTTTTGTTTTTAAATGGTTTTTTTTTTTTTTTGGAATTGGTTTTTAAAAAATTTGGGGGGAAGTTATGGTAATTTTGGTATTTTTG
>CM060347.1:6490454-6500454 GCA_030674155.1 Stramonita haemastoma | reverse complement strand
AGTTACTGTGTAGTCTCTCTTTAAGCTCTTTCATGAAAATGTTATCGGAGCCACAACCAAACAACCACACTTGTTCAAAACCATTTTCACACAAAATATTCTTAATGTAGGATACCCATGTCACATGGCCTTTCTCATTCATAGCAAATAACATTTTATATGCTTTTTTTGAGTACCTTTCTTCAGATTGCTTTAACAGTCGTAGCCAGTACTTAACACATCTCATAATAGCTGTAATCCAAAGTGGGAAACGACCTAATTCGCCATATACCACATCATTAGCTGTTTTATTTCGAACATGCAGGAATCTTTTACATGCATAAAGATGTACTTGTTCAACTTGGCGATAGACTTTATATCCCCATACTTCAGAAGCATACAGAACAAGTGGGACGACTTGAGTGTCAAAAAGTTTAAAGAAAACATCAGGAGAATTACATCCAATTTTTCCCAGAGTGCACATGATATCATTCACACATCTTTTACCTTTAAGTTTCACTTCTTCCATGGCAGCTGAAAAACTATTTTTAGTAGAAAAGGTAAGGCCTAAGTACTTATACAAGTTCACAACTTCTAATGGACTACCATTCAAAAACCATTTTTCTCTAGCACCAAGAAAGCCACCTTTCCTAAAAACAATGATTTTGGATTTGTCTATGTTTACTGTTAGTTTCAGTCTCTCTGTTTCCTTCTGTAGGTTGTTAAGTTGATGCTGTAGGCCTACAGCAGTCGAGGCCAACAAGGTCAAATCGTCAGCAAATAACATCAAATATAGTTCAATCTCACTCGATTCAAGAGTCACGCCATGTTTACCTTTTAAGATTAATTCATTAGCTAATTCGTTAATCAATAACGAAAATAAGATTGGGCTTACAATGCAACCCTGCTTCAACCCCTGTAAACATTCAAAGAAATTTGAATAACCTGTCTTACTCTGGCACATTACACATGCTTTAACATTAGAATACATAGCCCTAATCATCTTGAACATTCTACCCTTAATACTGCACGAAACAGCACGGAACACAAAACATTACGATTAACAGTATCATACGCTTTCTTAAAATCAATGAATGCTACATATAGTTTTCTGTGTTTAAGCAAGTAGGTTTCTATCAGTGCGTTTAAAGTAAATATATGGTCTATTGTTGAACAAGTGAGAGAGAGAGAGAGAGGAGGAGAGAGAGAGAGAGGAGAGAGAGAGAGAGAGAGAGAGAGAGAGAGAGTGTGTGTGTGTGTGTGTGTGTGTGTGTGTGTGTGTGTGTGTGTGTGTGTGTGTGTGTGTGTGTGTGTGTAACGAGGGCCATACCGGAGTTAAATGGGACAGTAGAGCGAATTTGTGTCGCCTAGACTAGAGTGGAGCGAGCGCCTGCGTTAGGAAGGGATAAGGCTCAGGTGGCTACAGGAGGGATGAAATCATTCCAGGACATTTAACACTAGAAAAATAGGAATTGTACACCAGTTTGGAGGCGGTTTTTGTTTTGTTTGTTTTTTGATGGGGTGTGTGATAGTTGAGGTAGGGAGGGAGGGAGGGAGGGAGGGAGAGAGGGAGGGAGGGAGGAGAGAGAGAGAGAGAGAGAGAGAGAGAGAGAGAGAGAGAGAGAGAGAGAGAGAGAGAGAGAGAGAGAGAGAGAGGTTTTGTGTGAACTTGCAGAGAGAGAAAGAGAGAGAGGGGAGGGGGAAGGAAGACAGGAGAGAGAGAGAGAGAGAGAGGGAGAGAGAGAGAGAGTGTGAGAGTGTGTGTGTGTGTGTGTGTGTGTGTGTGTGTGTGTGTGTGTGTGTGTGTGTGTGTGTGTTCGTGTGAAATTGCAAAACGATTGAACTCTAAGAGATAAGGAAGACACGCAAAAAGGAGAGAATGGATTCAGCTTTTAAATTACAGAGAATGGACACGCATGCACACCTACACACATCCATAGATAGGGATTTGCTTGCGCTAAAAGAGAGAGATCTATATTGCTTAAGTATGCAAAAAAAAAAACATTAGCACATTTAAGCCTTTGGGCAAAAAGAGAGGTCGCGTTCAGTTTGTGTGTCTGCACGATAACAGTCTCAACCTTTTTGCTTTCAGTGTTTCCATGGAAGCTTAGCAGATCAGAGAGATTTCTCGCAGATCAGAGAAACATCGAAAGATGCCTCAGTGCTTGAATAATGATGTAGTATTTGTCGAAAACGTTTTTAAATTGCTCGTTGACAGGACGTTTTTATTGTCTTTCTCCAGGTATGCTGACTTCACAAGTTGTTTGACAATTTCACAATCCCAACTTCAATTCTGCTTTGATTCTCTGTGAAAACATTTGAGTGCAAGTGAATATATAGCAAGGAGTGCAGGGGACGGGATAGGCTGGTGGTTAGAGTAATATGCGTTGCGCTCGTGATCTGCCGAGGTTCGAATCTCGTTCAAGAGGATTTTCCCTTTAGAGTTAACATCAGTGCCAACTCCACTCCCTCCATAAGTCCTTCGGGTGAGACTATAAGTATAATGGAGGTCTCGTGTGCGAACGCACGAAGAACATTTTGCGCACACGTTAAAAGCCATTCCACTTTTCGGAAGAGTTGGCTATTGTGTTCCGGTGGGAATGGATGAGGAAATTGATAAATCCGCGTACACAAGGTGGCTGGATGTGAAAAAGCACATGAGTGTGTATTCCATTATTCTCGGAATTAAAAAAAAAAGAAAAGATAAATACATCAGTGGTACATACTCTTGATCTGGGTTATCTGAATACATGGTGTTCCACAGGGATTTGCTTTTGGGCGTAGTTGTTCTGTTTGTGACTGATGAAAGCTGTGCTGATGATTCAGAACTCTTTCGGCCCAATCCGAGGTTTGATATTGAGTGCAGATTGAACTCACAATGATACATCGTCATTGTCTGCAGAACTTCCCCTCTTGAATGTTGTCTGATCAACTTCACCTATCCTGTATACAGTCTAGTATTAGTAGAACGTTGGGCACCACTGAAGATTTTTGCAAGCGGCTTCCTCCACCCCTCGTGATTTTCAGCTTTCTGTAGTGTGTCGTTTCACTCAAAAGCTAGTCCACTCTCTGATGTTGTTTTCCCATCGTTTTCTCTCGCTGCCTCTTTGTCTCCCTTCCTGTACTTTTCCTTATTAGTAGGACAGTCTTGGCCTGTCCAGACGTTCGTGTGACGTGCCCCGTACCATTTCAATTTGCTTTTTTTCCCCACTGAATTCAGGAGCTCTTTATATATAACCCTGTGGCGTTTCAGATTCTGGATTTTATTTCCCTGTATCTATGTCTTCTGTTTATGAGATACCAAGATGTTAACGAAAACATCTCGTCTCTATTGCCTGTAGTTTTCTTTCAATGTCCGATCACCGAAGTGATAAAGAGGGTGATTTGTGTCTTTGTCTGTCCAGCGTGGCTTTTGGCATCTGTTTTCATTTGGGGGACCGCGGGATAGCTTGGTGGTTGGAGTGTCGCACGCCGCCTTTACAATCAGACGGCTCAAGGGGGGGGGGGGGGGGGGGGGGGGGGGAGAGAGAGAGAGAGAGAGAGAGAGAGAGAGGAGAGAGAGAGAGAGAGAGAGAGAGAGAGATTGATTGATTGATTATTCTTTTATATCGAGGATAATGGGATAAGCACTCTTGTGCTTTTTTACATCCAGTCCCCGTGTGTATGCAGTTTTGTAAATGTCATCTGTTCCCACCGGCACACGATGGCCTACTCTTACGAAAAGCGGAACAGGATTTAACGTGTGCGCAAGATGTTCTGCGTGCGTTGAGAGAGAGAGAGAGAGAGAGAGAGAGAGGAGAGAGAGAGAGGAGAGAGAGAGAGGAGAGAGAGAGAGAGAGAGAGAGTGAGTGAGTGAGAGAATAGTTTTTTTCAATTTCAAACAATTAAACAATATTTATTGCTATTAAAGCTGTTTAGCCATTTGGCATCATGTCACAATGAAACAATGTCCCGCGCAATGCGATTACAACGACCTGGAATCCAGGGCAATGTGTCTTCTTGACATGGACAATGAGCAGAGAGAGAGAGAGAGGAAGAGAGAGAGAGAGAGAGAGAGAGAGAGAGAGAGGAGAGAGAGAGGAGAGACCGACCGACCGACCGACCGACCGACCGACCGACCGACCGACCGACAGAGGAGTCTCATTTAGGGTAATTGGTGGTTAAGGAGTGATTTAGCGGTAAGATAATTATATGAGCTTCACCGTACACATGTAAAGGATGTTACAGACGGTGGCAATGATGATTATGCTCGACGTGTTGGTTTTGAACTTGAACGTCGTGAAAGTTACTGGAGCCACTAAAACTGAATGAGGTGACAGCCTCACTCACTCTCTCACTCAGTCCCATGTCCCAAAGGACGTATGGGGGACATGAGAGAAGACGCAACAGAGATCTTTTTCCATGCTTCACGATCCTGTGTGGCTAGTAGGAGGTGTTGTAGGGGTTGGGCGGTCCAGTCTTTGATGTTGTCAACCCATGATTTCTTTTGGCGGCCTCTTCTTCTCTTGCCCTCGACTGTTCCTTGCAGGATGGTTTTTGCTAGGGTGTTGTGTCTTGTGGTGTGACCAAACCACATCAGCTTTCTCCTCTTTATGGTGGAGAGCAAAGGCTCTTGGGGGCCCACACGCTTTTTGATTTCTTCTTTCACATAGTTATTGGTCGACCGGTCTTGTGTTCTTTGTATGATATTTTGAGAAGTCTTCTGTGGCACTTGTTCTCGAATGCTTGGATTCTCCTCTCTAACTCTGCCGTCAGAGTCCATGATTCACAGCCATATAGGAGGATAGATATCACGAGGGATTTGTAAAGGTGGTATTTGGTGCCGAAGCTGATGTTGTTGCTTCTGATGATCTTCTCGAGTCTGACTAGAGCAGATGTTGCTGTTGCAATGCGAGCTTTCACTTCATTGTTTGATGTGCCATCTTTTGTTAGGATGGAGCCTAAGTATTTGAATTGGCTCACCTCTTCTAGTGTTTCTCCATTCATCTTTATTTCCGTGATGTCATTACTTGCGCTGTTGACCATGATCTTTGATTTCTCTGTACTGACCTCCATGCCGTATGCGCTCGCTCGATCTGTTAAATTGTCTGTGAGGATTTGCAGTTCTTGTTTGCTGCTGCCCATGAGGTCAATGTCATCTGCAGAAGAAACATTAGGAAGAAGCAGAACAAAGAAACAACCCTGGGTGACAAATGAGGTTCTTGACCTCTGCGATAAAAGAAGAGAACTTAAGAAACAAAAGTTCACAAGTCAATAAGCTTACAAGAAGTACATGGATAGCCACAGAGAAGTGAGGAAAAAGATGAGAGAAGCCAAAGAAGGGTGGATAGAAGAACAATGCAACAACATCGAAGCTGGAATGACCAAGGGAAACAGCAAAACAGCTTACGACACTTTGAAAGCACTAACGAAAACCACACAGCCTAAAGCCTCTGTTATTGAAGACAAAGAAGGAAATCTTTTAACGGAAAACAATGCCATCCTCCAACGCTGGACAGAATACTGTGAGGGATTGTACAACTACCCACTACGCCCAGATACCAACATAGTTTCTGACAAACCCCCTGAACACCAAGATAAAGACCCACCAATACTAAGGTGTGAAGTAGATGCAGCTATTAAACAATTGAAGAAGGGGAAGTCCCCTGGAATTGATAACATCCCAGCTGAACTCATAAAAAATGGAGGGAAGGAAACAGCAAGGCGATTCACAGAACTTTGTCAGAAGATCCACGACACCAAAGAATGGCCAAAAGAATGGACACAGTCTCTTGTAATACCCCTGCCAAAGAAAGGAAACCTCAAGAAATGCCAGAACTACAGAACCATCAGTCTCATAAGTCATCCTAGCAAGATCATGCTGCAGGTAGTCCTCAACAGACTGAAAAACCAAGCAGAAAAACTCCTGGCAGAAGAACAAGCGGGCTTTAGACCAAAACGCAGCACAATGGAACAAATTTTCAATCTGAGAATTCTGATAGAGAAGCATCTCCAACACCAAAAAGACTTGTACCACAATTTCATAGACTTCAAAAAGGCCTTTGACAGGGTATGGCATGACGGCCTCTGGCAAGTACTCAGGCACTTCAACATTGACAGCTGCCTAATTGAAGTCATCAAGGCTCTGTACGAGAACGCAAAAAGTGCAGTTTTCATGAACAACCACGTGGGCGAGTTCTTCAAGACCACGGTTGGGGTTCGCCAGGGCTGCCTTCTCTCACCTGTACTCTTCAACCTCTTCCTCGAAAACATCATGACAGAGACACTGCAAAACCACCACACTTCCATCTCCATTGGTGGAAGACCCCTTTGCAACCTCAGATTTGCAGATGACATTGACCTCAAGAGGTGACAGCCTAGCCCTGATAATTATGGCTTCCGTGGTCGGTAGGGTCATTAACAATATGAAATAGAACTGGAAAGGATGATGCTTCTCAATTTTTATTATTAAACACAACGTGGGGGTGTAGATGGTTTGATTTTGTTTTTGGTCAACATTTAAAAAAAATTTCTTTTCGTTTTTTTTTTTTTTTTTTTTTTTTTTCTGCTTTGAGCTAGCTCTCAGATGCACACACACGTTGCCCTCACATACGAAAAAAGGGGGAAAGAAGCTGAAGATTGGAAATAGCACATTGAAGAACAGAAGAGGAGAAAGGATGGAGGGAAAAAAAAGCGACAAAGGAAAGAGAACATAAAGCAAGCAAAAACAGGGAGGTTGGAAGGTCCAGACCATTTTGTTGTTGTTGTTGTTGTTGTTGTTGTTGTTGTTGTTGTTGTTGTTATTGTTGTTGTCTGTTCTTCTTCTTCCTCTTCTTCTTCTTCTTCTTCTTCTTCTTCTTTCTTCTTCTGAGAGAGAGAGAGAGAGAGAGAGAGAGAGAGAGAGAGAGAGAGAGAGAGAGAGAGAGAGAGAGAGAGAGAGAAAGAGAGAGAGAGAGAGAGAGAGAGAGAGAGAGAGAGAGGGAGAGAGGAGGAGAGAGAGAGAGAGAGAGAGAGAAGTGTGTGTGTGTGTGTGTGTGTGTGTGTGTGTGTGTGTGTGTGTGTGTGTGTGTGTGTGTGTCAGTGTGTGTGTCTGTGTGTATGTGTGTGTGTGTCTGTATGTATGTGTGTCTGTGTCTGTCTGTATCGGTGTGTATGTGCCTGTGTGTGTATGTCTGTGTGTCTGTGTCTGTGTGTGTGTTTCGCTGGGATTATTTACCTCACACTCCCACCCCCCCCTCTCCCCCACCTCAGCCTCGCTGTTCACGGATGAGAGAGTGATGTAAGTAACGTTATCAGACAGCCTAGTTATCCTGGAAGGGTGCCCACAGGGTGCCATCACAAACACCTATTGTGGGAACCCAGCCACCCGGCCTGCAATCTATAGTGTCTCTGATCAGGGCCTCTTCTCTCCTCTCCTCAATACCGCTTCTTTTTTTTATTTTTTATTTTTTTTTACTATGTTGGTGCTGTAGTTGTTGTTATAGTTGTTGATGTTGTCTTCATAGGCTCATAATGGTTTATCGGTAGCCCACTTTATCTATCATCCCTCGTTGTCTGCTGAACCGAGAGATTTGTTGGGTGTATTATGACTACAGGGAGGCTTCTTAGTAGTGTGTAAAGATAAAAGGCTGTCGGGTCGTGTTGTGTTGTAGCGATAGATATGACAGTCACTTTAGTGTGTGGATATAAAGGCTTTAAGGCTTGTAATGTGGCAGTAATGATTGTCTCGTAGTGTCGAAAGAAAAAAGCTGTTGTGTAATGCAGTGATAATGATAGTGTCAACGTGGGTAATGATAAAGGTTGTTGTGTAATGCACTGATAATGAGTGTCAACGTGTGTAACGATAAAGGTTGTAGTGTAATGCAGAAATAATGATATTTTATGTATTTTATTATTTATTTATTTATTTATTATTTTATATCGAGGATAATGGAATAAGCACTCCTGTGCTTTTTTGCATCCAGTCCCCGTGTGTGTGCAGTTATGTAAATCTTCTCTGTCATCTGTCAATAGTCTCATAGTGTGTAAAGACAAGGGCTGTTATCTTGTAGCGATAGTTAGTATGGTTGTCTCATAACTGTAGGTATATATAGGGTGTCGGCTTGTATTATACATAGCAAAAGATATAATGATAGTCTCATAGTTTGTAAATAATGTAAAGGCTGTTGGCTTGTATTGTAGTGGTATAAATTCATGATAGTTTTCTGACTTGTATCAAGCGATAGATATGATAATGAATGGTAGTCTCATGGCTTGTATTAAGGGAATATATACAGTGATAGTCTCATAGTTTTATGAAGACAGTGGCTGTCATTTCGCATAGTAGTGATAGTCTGATAGCTACATGGTATTCTCTTATGCCTTGTAAAGATTAAAGCTATCAGTGGTATTGTAGTGATAGACAGGTAGCTGCTAGTCATTGCTTGGTAGCGGGTAGATTATCATGATAAATTTACTGGTAGAACTCTTGAAACTAGCGACTTTTAGTAGCTTAATATTGACATAACGAACTGGTAGTTGTCATGTAGGCTGACACTGGACATAACTGACTGGTAGATATTGTAGGAATAAGCTGTTCGATGGGAATCGTAGATTGGCAGCTTCTAGTTTTGTTAGACTAGTTATGTCGCTGGAAATAATAAACTGGTGAATTATATGACAGACTGGTGGCTAGGTGACGAGGTGACAGCCCCGATATGGCCTGTGTGGTCGGCGGGGCTATAAGCAACATGATTGGATTGGATTGGACTGGTGACTTAGAACGACAGCTGGAAGATCTAGATAGGTATCGAGTATTTATGAGACTGGTGGCTAAAAACAGTACGTATATCGACTTTTTATACTTGTAAAAATTGGCATTCTGATAGTTTCAGCGATAGGTTGGTATTTCAATTTGGCATCCATAGACTCGGAAGTTACAGACCTCTGACTGCTAGCTGGTGATTATAGAACTTGGGTATTGCATCATAAGAACTTATAGATTGGTCAGCTTGAAGGGGTGACTGGCAGCTTATCAGTTATCATGATAATATCGATAGACCAGTAACCCAGAGGATTGAGTGGTAGCCTTTATTAGTGTTGTGTATGACTCATAGGTGATGTCTTGCCAAACTATCAGAATGCCAATTTTGACCGGTAGCCTGTTACATTGGGATGTGTAGGGGTTAGGATTGGCTGTCAAAAAAAGGGGGGGGGGGAGGGGGGAACTAAAAGAGATCATCACTAAAAAAGACTTTGTCTTCATCTCTTCAGTTTAACTCGAAGAACCCCCCCCAACCCCCCAAAAAAAAAACAACAACAAAACAACAACAAAAAAACCCACAACACAAAAACAAAAAAAACAACCAAACCAAAACAACAACAAAAAGAAAACAACAAAAAAACCCAACAAAAAAAAAAAAAAAACACCAAAAAAACAACAATCCCCCCCCCCCCCCCAACCAAACAAAAACAGTACAAAAAAGAAAAAAGAAAAAAGCAAACCTAATTAGAAAAAAATGTGGTACAATTTCCCCTGCCCCTCCTGCTTCCTTTTACACACTGAAGATGCTGCTTTGAGCACATGCGTGAATTGTGTGTGTGTGTGTGTGTGTGTGTGTGTGTGTGTGTGTGTGTGTGTGTGTGTGTGTGTGTGTGTTTTTCGGCGGTGTTATGTCTGTGTTTGCGCGCATGCTGGCGTGCGCAGAGAGAGAGAGAGAGAGAGAGAGAGAGAGAGAGAGAGAGAGAGGAGAGTGAGAGTGAGTGAGTGAGTGAGTGAGTTGATGTGAGTGATTGAGTGATGTGAGTGAGTCTTTTATATCGAGGATAATGGATAGAGAGAAGAGAGAGAGAGAGAGAGAGAGAGGAGAGAGAGAGAGAGAGAGAGGAGGAGTGAGTGAGTGGAGTGGGCTATGAGGAAATGGATAGAGAGAGAGAGAGAGAGAGAGAGAGAGAGAGAGAGAGAAGAGTAGAAGGTAGACAGAGGAGAAGGAGGAGGTCGAGGGGTATTGGTGGTGCAAGGATAATGTAGGGTGTAGGAGCCTCAGATGGCACAGACTATTTA
>CM060347.1:6477954-6485454 GCA_030674155.1 Stramonita haemastoma | reverse complement strand
GAAGATCCCAATTTATTTATTTTACAACTTTACATGTTTAAGTGATTCGGATTATACGGCTTCGCTATTTGTGCGTACGTGTGTGAGATTGTGCACATTCGTACATTTATTTAATCAGGCAGTCTGCCTGTTAGATAGTCTGCCGGTTCTTGGAGTTAACGAAAAATTTGCAGGATAATTTAACTACCAGGTGTTTGTTCGTCCTCGTCGTCTTGACGATAAAGGTGATGATGACGATGATGATGATGGTTTCTGTTTTTTCGGAGAACGACAGAGCAATAAAGGAGGATGTCTATGTATCTCTTTTCGTTACGTTTTGTTTGTTTGCGTCTGCATTTCTCCTTCGATACGATCTGTTTTCTCTCTTCCCTCTCCCATCTCTATCTCTTTCTCGTGTGTGTGTGCGTGTGGTGCGTGCGTGCGTGCGTGCGTATGCACTCACGTGCACATTCTTGTTGCGCATCTTGCGGCCGTTTCCTTTCGTATTGTTCGAAAGAACCGTTCTTTTATGACTCGAAACATAGCCTTCCAAGAATGCCTTATAGGCTATAATCTCAGTCAGCACACACAAAGTTCCATTCTCTTCGAAACAGAACTGTTTGATATCCCTGATTTCTCGCTGTTCAGCGCAGACGTTAGCGTACGTAAGTTTCTCTCCTTGCTTTGCTGGATCTGTCAGAAGCTTTCGACATTTTACATTATTTTTATATTTACTTCTATCTAGACAAAACCTTGCCTTCGGCTTATCGGGGAACAGCTATGGTTTGGGTCTCATATTTGTCCACTCGAATTCAGTCTCGAGCTATTCGTATCTGCCCTCCCCCGACTTTCCCAATAATCATGGTGTTCCACTGGGTTTATTCATAAGCTGCCTTCGTCATTTTGTTATGTGTAGTTTTTTTGATGTTATAGATCCCTATTAGAAATGAGTTGTCGATGCTCAACTTGGAGACTTCCACCTTTCTATGGGGTTGATATCATTCAGATTTTCTATTTTTGATTTCCTTCTGTTAGGTATTGGGTGCTGCAAAAGAAGTTCCGTGTGAATAGTGATTACTTTAAGCAAGCTTTCTGCATCTTTATCTTTAATCTCGGGGAATGCTGTAGTGTTTGGAGGGACCAGGACCAGAGTTTTTCCTCAGAACTTTTTAGTGAATAGTTTTGGTGTTGTTGATGATACAGACCCATGTCCATGCGTGAAAGTGTGGGCCTACTAACTTTTTTTTTTTTTTTTTAAACTGAGAAAAATAGCGCCTTTTTGCAACTTTTGTCTCTCTGAATGCTGTCATTCGGCTGGTTACGCCCCTATGGAACTGAGAGTTTTCCCACTATCAGGCTGCTGTTATTGGGAGCTTTCTTCCATCTTTTGTCAAACGTAGTCAAACTTTACAGGCTTTTGGAACTTATCTGAAGGACTCACTCCGTCACTCTTCATGTTTTGTGATTTTTATTTTTTACCTACGAACTTTCTCACTAAGTTTCAGTACCGACTGTATGCTTTAGGTTGTTCAGGGGCATTGTGTCGTATTGTCGTGATGTGATTGTGGGTGGTTTGCGTGTGTGTGTGGTAGTGTTGTGTGTTGTTGTGTGTGTTGTGTGTGTGTGTTTTTTTTATGCGCGCGCGCGTGTTTGTGTAGTATTTTTAAGCCCGTATTACCGTAGTATTGCCCTATATAAACAACGCAACAACAACTAATGATGATCATGAGAAGGGATGTTAATGACAATAATAACAATGATTAGTACTTCGCGCGAGGGTGTGAATGAATTAGCCACTGGGCTCTCTACCCCCCCCCCCCCTCCCCCTTCCCCAACACTCCCTCCCATTGTGGCTTTGGGGAAGAGGGAGAAAATAAAGGGAGGGGAGTAGGGGGGGAGGGGGTGATGAATGGGAGTGATGTTGTAGTGGTTGTGGTTTTACCTTTGATGTGGTGCTGTATGATGGGACGTTGTTTTATTTTGGGTCATTTTACGGGGTTGTCATGCCCTTTTGGGTTTTTTTTTTTATGTAGATCTGCTCTCGTGTGGGTCCTGTTCTTTGCAATCAGTGCGCCAGAGTGGAAAATGGCCGAGCGAAGATTAATGATGATGACATCTGGCTGTGGCGCCCGATTTCGTGTGTGTGTGTGTGTGTGTGTGTGTGTGTGTGTGTGTGTGTGTGTGTGTGTGTGTGTGTTGTGCGGCGCGTGCGTGTTTGTGCGCACGCATTAGGAAAAGAAATACTACCTGTGTTATTTTGACTTTTACATTATTTGCAACTGTCAATTTAATTGTGTATGAATATTGTAGATTTTCAAATGAAGTGAGCGCATCGAGCATGACATTGCAATGAAGGAGAGAGTGCAGTGATGTAGAATGAGGGCTATGCACACACATACGCATGCACACGCACAGATCAACACACACACATACACACACACACACACTACACTACACCACACACTACACACTACACTACACACACTACACACACACACACACACACACACACACACACACACACACACACACACACACACACACACACACACACACACACACAACTGTGAATTTATTAACGCCGGCAGGAAAACCAATCATGTTTATTCCAGATGTGTATCTTTCAGCAAAACATTTTTATCTGGCGACAATGATGGATTGACGTCTGAATTAATGTGTGTATGCCTTGTGTCTGTAATATACATAGGTTGTGTGTTGTGTGTGTGTGTGTGTGTGTGTGTGTGTGTGTGTGTGTGTGTGTGTGTGTGTGTGTGTGTGTGGGCGTGCGTGTGCACTTGCGGGCGCGCATGTGCACACTTGTGCCAAATTCAATATTTATCTTTATCGTTTTTTGTAAACCACCGTTCTTTTCCGAGAAAAAAAAGGCTCCCATAAAGGCATTATGTAAGAGGCTCTAATTTCTGTTTGCATATACCTAACAGGTGTGCTTTGCATATATATATATATACACTACGCTCTTTTTGTGTGTTTTATCTTTAAATATAGTTTTAGGGAGGATTGGGGGTAAGAAGGGAGGCTGCCGCTGCTAAACGTATATATTAGGAGATAGAAATAATAGTCACTGTCTTTGTGTGTGTGTGTGTGTGTGTGTGTGTGTGTGTGTGTGTGTGTGTGTGTGTGTGTGTGTGTGTGTGTGTAATTGACAAGTATATATATATATATATATATATATATATATATATATATATATATATATATATATATATGTTTATGCAGACAGATCCGATTAAAACAAGTTTGCACGGTCCTCACCAGTCATAGGATTGAAAAGGGTCGTGTGTCGTCGCCTTGAACCTTTCGATCATTTAAATGTCTTCATCTTCTATGTAATTAAGTTGTCCTTCACTTTTTCGTTAATTGTGTGTGTGCTTTCAGTTTTGTTGCAGGTCTGATTATCAGTTCGCACATTTTTTCTCTCACCTTTTATTTTCTTCTTTTATATTTTAAAAAAAAATGTCTGGCTCTCACTGTAACTAATTGTATTTTTTATCATTATTAGCGTGCTTATTGTCTATTCTTCATCACTTGTCTCTGACTTTATTTGTTCTCCGGGAGTCTGTCACATTCTTTTGTTCTTTATCTTCTTTTTCTCTTTTTTTTTCCCTTGGGGCAGGGGTTGGGGGTGGGAGTGGTCTTTGGTTTCGTTTATTTTGGGTCTTTCTCTTTCCTTTTTCCACTCTCTACATGTGTTTCTATGGGTGTTTTTTTTTTTTTTTTTTTTTTTTTTTTGGGGGGGGGGGGGGGGGGGGCGGCTGCTGCCTCGTTTACTTTTTCTCCTCTGATGTTTTCCCCTTTGTCTGCCTGTTTTTTTTTTTTCTTTTTAAAGAAAACCATGTGGGGAAAGTTCCAATCCATTTTCTACAGCCCCTCACGGTAATATACTGCTTCCTGGAAGAGTGGGAGGTGTGCACTCGGTTCGCTGTTCAGGTTCATGCAGTTGAAAGTCAGCATTAAGCTATCAGCTGTCTGTTGTTGTTGTGCTGTCTGTCTGTCTGTTGTCTGTCTGTCTGTCTGTCTGTCTGTCTGTCTGTCTGTTACTTTCTGTTTTCCTCTCTCTCTGTCTCTGTCTCTCACACACATATACATCCCCTTCCTCACCTCCCACCCTTGTTTGAAATTGTGGCCCAAGGCTGATGTTCAATTAAACATTTTTCATTTCTCTGTCTGTCTCTGTCTCCGTGTCTCTGTCTAAATGTGTGTGTGTGTGTGTGTGTGTGTGTGTGTGTGTGTGTGTGTGTGTGTGTGTGTGTGTGTGTGTGTGTGTTGTTGTTTTCTGTTGTCTGTCTGTCTGTCTGTCTGTCTGTCTGTCTGTCTGTCTGTTTTTCTCTCTTTCTCTGCCTGTCTCTCTCTCTGTCTTTCTCTCTGTGTCTCCTGTCTTTCTCTCTCTCCCCTTCCCATCCCTCTCTCTCTCTAAGCAAAGGCAGGCTGATAATGAGGTTTAGCGAATTGTGATAGCTTTGTTGTGGTTTTCGTGTCGTTTTTGTTTATTTTCACATTCATCCTAGGCCTAATTTACACCGTCTTTGAGCCGTTTTTTATTTTGTGCCTTCGTGATGAGAGATGAGTGAGTGCCTTAGGAAAGCTGATGCTCGCCAGTCTTGGCTTTTTAACTGCTGCAGCTGCTTGTGTGTTCGCTGTGTTTGTGTAGGTTTGAGAAGGAAAAGAAGGAAAAAAAGTAGTTGGGATTTTTAACAATTCTAATTTTTCAGATTGGCAGGTTTATTTATAGTGTTTGTAACAGTTATTTAGTAGTCAGTTTGTTAATTCAGTGGAGCAGGTTTTTGAAGATGGACTTTTTGATGCTTAGATCATACACATTTACATTGCATCATTTTCTTTTTATTAAATGAAAATTTGCTTTACTTATAATAAAAATTAACTTATTGCAGGTAATAATCGTTATCAATGATAATATTGTTGTTTTATTCAGTGTTTTTTTCTTCTAGTCTTTGTTTCTGGAAGTATTGCCACTGTATGTTGTGAAGCTGTGTTTTTGTGTGTACTTAAAAAGTATTTGGTTCATATCATTGACATAAATTTTGGTGTCATTTTGTTTGGGTTACATTCTTTTATCAATTTTTACTTGCTACACTGCAGTTCGTAGTTTTTAGTAAGTAGTTCTTATTTCTTTCACAGATTTTCTTTTAAAACTTTTAAGAAAATCATATCGACAGACTCAAAGAGTGTTACACACACGCATGCACGCACGCATGCGTGCACGCACGCACGCACACATGCACGCACGCATGCATTCACACACGCACGCACGCACGCACGCAAATGCCTACTCACAGTGCAGTGTTTAGGACGAGTTTTATGCACGTGTGGGGTCTGAAGTGCAGCTGTGATCCGCCTACACCTCTGCCTTCTTTCTGTTCATTTCATTACCCAGGTTAGATCAGAATAAAAGTGTCCAGGGCAAGAGGACTCTCAGAGTTAGTAATGAATGTCAAATGCACCAACATCGCTTGCACAATCCCTTGAGACATAACGTAAACCTTGGAGAATGGGTGCTTGAAATTGCTTGTTTGGAAAGACAGATGGGTTGGAAAGGATTTTGCTTAAGAAAAAAAGTTTTAAACAAAAGTGTACGTAAACTTTTGATAGCAGATTGTGACCAGCTGCGGAACAGACAGAACAAAAGTGTGGCTGATGGAAGTAATTTCATCATCGTTGCTCTCTTTACCATCACGTCTGTTTTACTATCTCTCAATCCTTCTCTTTGTCTAGCGTCTCTTTTTCTCAAACTGGAAAAGTGTACTTGAGAGTAAACTTTTGATAGCAGATTGTGACCAGCTGCCGAACAGAACAAAAGTGTGGCTCTTTGACTTCCATCATCATTGCTCTCTTAACCATGTCTGTTTTGCTATCTCTGATCCCCTCTTTGTCTGGGGTCTCTTTTTCTCAATCTGGGTCAGCTGTTGGATGAGTTGATGTGTTGATGGGTTTCTGGGTCAGTGGCTGTGTTACACAGTCAGTGTTGTCTGCTGGCTTCTGTATATCCCGGCCTCCTAAAACCCCTTCAGGGGTTGTTTGGCAAAACTTGTGATTATTGGGGCTGCACACAGCCACTGTCAAATTACCGTCAAACTCGGTTTTCTTTCCTTTCTCAATTTTTATCTTTTTTCCCCCCTTCTTATGAAGTGTTGTGCACTAGCTTTGTTAGAAAAAAGAGGGTGAGGAGAGAGAGAGAGAGAGAGAGAGAGAGAGAGAGAGAGAGAGAGAGAGAGGAGAGAGAGAGAGAGAGAGAGAGAGAGAGAGGAGGGGGAGAGAGGATGGGCCTTGCACATCTGGGGATTGTGATAGGCTTGACTGCTAATGATTATATGCTTGAGTGCATGCGGTTGGATACATTGTGATAAGCTTGGATTCATTGTGATAAGCGCAGCAAATGTATTTGGTTTTCTGGTAGTGTTGCAGGCATGTGTATATATGCTCACACGCACGCAAGCCTACTTCAATTATTGCTTGTTTTGGAGTTCTTTTGTGTCTTTATCCCCTCCTTTATACAATGTACCGAATTTCTGTTATGGGGGAAAATATGTATAAGACTTGCATCATGACTTACAATTTTACTGATGTATCTGGTACTAACATTAATATGTTCTGTTTATCTGCTATACAGCATAAATAGTTTCTAACGAGTACCTGTTATTCCTTTCATGGAAATCAGATTTTGGCCTTGAAGAGAAACATCTCAACAGTCTAATAAATACCAATTCCCGTGCCTAGTGCATTGTGTAAGGCAAATTTTATGCCTGATTTGGGTTTAAAGAGTAGCATAGATCCTCCTCTTGCCTCACTTTCTTTCCCCTCATTTGCCAAGGCTAGATCCTGATGAAAGTTCCCAAGTCATGAAGACTGCACGTTAGAGAGTAAGGAACATCAATCTCATGAACATTGCTTGCACAGGCAGTTGCTTGAATGATAGTATAAAGTAACTTTGAAGAATGAGTAACTGAAATATGCTTCTTTTTTATTATAAAAAGACAAACCCAACAGATTTTAGACGTGGTTGGAAAGGATGATATCGAAGAAAAAAAAGTTTGAAACAACAGTGAATGTGAGAGTAAAAACTTTTGATAGCAGATTGTGAAAGGCTGCTGAAAGGGACAAGGGTATGGTTCTTTTGCTTCATTCCTTCATCTGTTCACTGGTGTGGTCTCTTCTGCAATCTCTGGATCCTCCTCAGTCCCGTTTTCCGCAATCTGGGTCACTCAGGCTCATCATGGATGAGTTGGTTGAGCTTGAGTTTCTGGTCAGTCAGTGTCACGAGTGTTTTGACGTTGAGTTCTGGAGTGTTTCACAGTTTTTCGTATGATTGGTCATGCTGTGTCACAGAGTGTTTGGTTGATGAGTTCTGGGTCAGTGGCTGTGTCACAGAGTGTTTGAGCCTTTGAGATTTCTGTCACGGCTGTGTCACAAGATGTATCTGCTCGCTCCTATCCTTTCCTTCTTAAACCCCTTCAGGGGTTGTGTTCAGCAAGACAGTGATTATTG
>CM060347.1:6462954-6475454 GCA_030674155.1 Stramonita haemastoma | reverse complement strand
GTGTGTTGTGTTGTGTTGTGGTTGTGGTGTGGTGTGGTGTTGGTGTGTTGTGTGTGGTTGGTGGTGGTGTGTGGTGTGGTGTGGTGTGGGTGTGTGTGTGTGTGTGTGTGTGTGTGTGTGTGTGTGTGTTGTGTGTGTGTGCTTGCGTGCGTGCGTGTGCGTGCATGTGCGTGCGTGTGTTCCCCCCCCCCCCCCTTTACATCCCCAGCCACTGTGATGAATCTGTTAGCTGACAGCGGCGCTATGGCTTCTGTGGATGGCGGGGCTATATTCCCATTATGATTGAATTGGATTGGAATAGGACAGGCTTCTCTGATGAGTTGTATTGTACATCACGTCACGTCACGGCTGTGCCAGGTGGCGGCTGTTCTTTTAGGGATCAATACCAACCTCAACAATGAACGATGGTGCACCTGCAAGAATTTGGTGGTCAGCTTTTTTTCTTGGATGTATGATGTACTAGGTGTGTTTTAGGTTAAGTCGTAAAGGGAAACGAAAGAAAAGCGTTTCTTGTACATGAAAAGAATAGTATGAAGTGGTCCCAGATATTTTTTACTTCCGCGCTTTTTGATCTGTCGGTGCTGGTGTCTCAGTTTTGCTGTTTTTGTGGAATCAAAGATTTTTTATACGCATTGTTTTGTTGCAAAAAATCCAACCAAAAAATAAAAGCCCATGGAGATCTCATGATTTTCGATGATTGAAAGCATCTTACGTAATTTTCAATTTTCTCCATTCCCTTCTCATACCCAGTCTAATGTATTTCGCAGAGAACATACACGCTGCTTTTAAATTAAAACAGCATCTCGTAAGAATGAAGCGGCTACTTTCATTGTATGAAACACGCACAAAACGCACGCCAAGTCGTTCTTTTTTCCTTCTAAGCAACGTCAAGAACTAAAGGTAATAATACTACACCCATCACCACCACCTTTAACGCCAAACTGGAAGAAACCTCTCACACCGCCGTCTGTCTGTCTGCTGACTTTACACGGCTTTGGTTCTTTCTAACGAGCAAGACTCGGTACTGTTATCAGTCAGAGCGTTTCAATTTGTTCACGACCCACCGAGCTAGCTAACTAATCCCTGACCATTGACCATCCACTTTTCTTCGGAACCCCAAACCACCACATCGTTGGTGTCTCCAGACACCTCTCAGCTTGTGGCTGCTGCAGTCTGGTTTGCTGATTGGTTCAAGGTGCCGTATATAGTAGGTAGTAGTGGAAGGGGCGACCGTATTGGATTTCTGGTCAGGTACCCCCCCCACCCCAGTCTTGTGGACTTGAGACTGAGACTAGACTAGACTAGCCATCCCTGATTTGGTTAGCGGGGCTGTGGTGGTGTGGTGGTAGTGGTGTGGTGTGGTGTGGTGTGACAGCTTCATTTACTGCTGTACTGGTAAGGCTGCTTGCCGCCTTGCTGTCACTTGTGTTGGAAGAAGAAAGGGTGTCCCTTTGCCCCCCTTTTGGAAGGTTTTTGCCCTTTTCGCCTTCACACTCACGGAGCACCTGACCATCTTTGTCTCTTCCGTCTCTGTGTCTGTCTGTCTGTCTTTGTCCGTCTCCTCTTCTGTCTCTCGTCTGTCTCTCTCTCTCTCCCTTCCCCTCCCTTCCCCTCTCTCTCTCTCTCCTCTCTCCGTCTTCTCCCTCCCTCCCTCTCCTCCCCCCTCCTCTCTCTCTCTCCCCTCCCCTCCCTTCCTCTCTCTGTGTTATTATTTTGTATCATTTTGGGTGTGTTTTGTAATTTTGTGCTTATTGTACACCCCAGTGATATGGGCCATTGGCCTAATCATTAAACAACCAGTGTTAAGTTCTCTCTCTCTCTCTATTGTTGTTGACACATGTGTGTCGGCGTGAGATTTGAATGTAGAAAGGAAGACTTTTACGACTTTGGGAAGAGGGAGGGAGGGAGGGAGGGAGAGAGAGAGAGAGAGAGAGAGAGAGAGAGAGAGAGAGAGAGAGAGAGAGAGAGAGAGAGAGAGAGCAAACAAGCAAGCAAGGAAGGAAGCAAACATGCATGCGGATCTTAACTGTATCATGATCTTGAACCAACTAGCATCTACACTAGTCGAGCAACTGCCTTCTTTGCACCAAGACATTTCCACAATACCACCTTTCTGATGGCGAATCAACGTGGCCCATCCTTTTATCACTCGGTTTCTCCCTCGGAAAATGGGACAGTCTTCCAAATCCTCGGTGGATTTTCCCCCGGCCCTTCCAGTCACGTCTATGACAGCAGACTGTAGGTTTAGAGGGGATTGTAGGCTAGGGCTGGATTGACAACTTGGCTTCTCGCGCAGAGCTCGTTTGATGCAAGTGGGGGACCGTTAGTGCATACAAAAACGGACTCGTTACACTTCTGCTTGCAAGTATGCAGCAGACTCTGTGCGATCTGCGTTTTTGGCATATACTAACCGTTCCAGAACCGCTCTTGCGCTTCTGTCTCTGTCTGCTCTGTCTGTCTGTCTCTGTCTGTCTGTCTGTCTTCTTCTGTCTCTGTCTGTCTCTCTCCTCCTGTCTGCTCTCTCTCTCTGTCTGTCTCTGTCTGTCTGTCTGTCTGTCTCTGTCTCTCTCACGACCTCGATTTTGGCATATAACCATTCCAGAACCCCCCCCCCCCCCTCTCTCTCTCTCTCTCTCTCTCTCTCCCTCCCCCCCCCACCGGATTCTTTTACGACAAGATTTAGTATTTGATGAATTTACTACAGATAATAATTTATGATTGATGTATTGAAGTTCACAGATTTTTAGCGTGATTGAGTCTTATCTCTAGATTTACTAAAGTGTGCGTCTGGACTGTTAATTTGCGATACCTCATTTTACGTGAAAGCTTTTTAAGAAGCTTAAGCTTGTGTCGTGCTTTGATGAGGAAGTGTTTGTCTTCAAGGAGGTCACAGCATGGCAGCCAGTTCGTTAGACAGAAGTTGAATATTGATTGTTAGGGTTGTTGTGTTTTTATACATCGTCGTCATTATTTTGTTTCACCATCTGATATTTTGTATTTATATGAGAACATTTGTGTTTGCATTCGTAATCATTTATTTTTTATATAGGTGTTGTGACATTTTTATCTAATCATGATGGCTTTTCATCTTCAACATACTTTTTTTCCCTCAAAGTGTATCTTTCGTTTAAATTCAAAACCTTTGAAAGATAAGGATTGCACAAACTCCAGGCTATACATTCTGTCTAAGCATGCAACAAGTCTGCAAAATGAAAAACACAAACCCAACAAAAAAACATTAGATTTTACAGTCAGTTTTCGTACCATTGAGTATTTCAGTTTGAGTGTAGAAAGGGGGGGGGAGGCGGAGGGGAACATCTCTCATTCGGTGTCTGGCGATAATGACCATCACCCATTCATCACTCCTTCCCTGCCAGACTCCAGGTAGATGAAACTCCCGTCACTCCCCCCTCTTCCTCTATCCAGTCATCTTCGTGTCGCCGGCAAGACTTTGAAATGAACGTGTCTGTCAGAGGTCCAGGTCCATTTGTTTCTCCTCGTTCAGCTGATTCCAAGCCGTTTTTTCTTCACCGTCTTCTTTCTACATCCTCATCTGTGTCTGTTGTGAAACTCTCTGCTTGTAGCAGCTACATAGCTACCGCATGTCTGTCTGTTGATTGGGTTAAGCTGCGGCAGTGAATGGAGCAGCTCTATTGAGTTTTCTCCTCTCCAGGCCCCTCTAGTGAGAAATGTCCTGGCCATTTCCTTACTACACTGCCTTCCGTCTAGATCTTCATCAAGACTTTTCGGTAGTACCTCGTGCCGTGTGTAGCTAGGTAGTAGCTATACTGTGGCTGTAGAAAGGTGCTTGCCAGGAGGATTTGCATGCACTGTGACCAATTTCTTCACATTGTCAAAGCAGCGCAAACGAAGAGGAAGGAAGCAGAACAGCGCCGCAGCGCGTGTGTTTCGGAACCTTTGGTTTGTGCAGAATTATATGCGACTTGGCTGCGCTTGATAATTATTAAACATCTTGTTCTCTTGTCATTTCTTCCGATCCTTTATTTGCCTTTGTCCTGTTACGTTATCACAGTTCGTCAGCCTCATGTACGTTTTAGTTGGTTGCCCATAATTAGTCACTGTCTTACCCCCTCAGTTTTTCATGCATTCAGTCAAAAGAAGAATTGAGAGTTTTTGTAATTGTTTATTTATCAACTTTAAAAAAATGTCCGGGGTGGGTGGGAGGGGGGGTGGGGGGGTTAAGGGCGTTGATTCTCCATCGCTATTTCAGATTTCAGAATAGGAGACATTCAGCACATTCTTAAGCTTGATTGTGAATTTAAAGATTTAAGTTTAAAAATCAAAGTTTGATGTATTCCTCTCCTTTGAGCTGAGCTGTTTCTTTTCTTTTGTACATTGCCCATATATCTTTGCTGGTTTTTTCTCTCCGAAAATCCTCAGCTTGTAGCTAGTGCCGCCACCAGGACAATCAGTGTAGGAGTCAGGATGTCTGCTGTCTGTGCGCGATGGAAAGGACGCATTCAAGTTCTGGTCACGTGGAAATGTGTTTCTGGCTTGCCCCCTGATTTAGTTAGCCTAGCGGCGGGCCGTGCGTAGGTTGGCACTAGGCCTAGGTTGTTGTGCCCAGTTCATTGGTGTAGTAATAGGCCCCTGACCAGTACAGCAGTGTGTTTCATTGAACACGTTTGCCTCTGCTTGCATCCCATTTGGATCCCACCACCCCTCTTTTGTCGTCGGGTCTGCTGCTCCAGTAATTAACTTGGAAGAGTGAAGGAGTGCAATTCTCAGTGTGTGTGTGTGTGTGTGTGTGTGTGTGTGTGTGTGTGTGTGTGTGTGTGTGTGTGTGTGTGTGGTGCGTGCGCATGTGCATGTATTCGTTCATACCTTTCTGTGTAAAGGAATGTACAAGATTTGGAAAATACCCCAAAGAAACCTGTTGGTATTGTGGTTCCCATACTAAGTACAGTAAAAAGAAAAAAAAAAAAAAAAAAAAAAAAAAGGCACAGTTTAAGAACAAATAGTATCAATTCAGTGTTCATACAAGTTTCACAACTTTCGCGTACACATTGTTCTTCCGTCACCTTTCAGCAACCTAGACTAGACTACATCCATCACGTCTCTTTCCTCAAGCAAGTGTTACGAGAACGTACTCGACCTTTTTCGGGTTTTTTTTCTTCTTCTTCTTCTTAGTCTGTCAGGATTTCCTTTCTCTCTCCCCTTCTTCCTACATATACAGAGCTTGTCTTTGTGACCATTGACCTGCACTTCCAAGTAGTAGAAGTCTTCTTCAGTCTGTTGTCCTCCAGAACACTGTCCCAGCTTGTCGCTAGGCTAACAGTCTGCTTGTTTGATGGGGGCCAAGATGCGGGAGAGGATAGTCTAGGACCAACTTTATTGAATTTCCGCTCGCGCGCGGTAATGTGGGTAAGACGTTCTCGTCTGGTTAAGGGGAGGTAAGGATTGTGGCAATTCGTGGCTAACTTCATTCAGTGAAGGGGGGGGGGGGGGGGGGGGGGGGGGAAGGGTGACTTGTAGATCTGTGGGTCTTCTTGTCTGCTGCTGACGTAGTTGGTCTTCTCTGTGCCATGTTTATATTATATATACACACTGTCCTCTTAGTGTGCTGTTTAAAAAAACAACAAAAATAACAACAAAAAAGGAGAGAACTTGGTTTCATTGATGTGGTGTGTGTAGTGTGAGAGTGAGGAGTGAGAGAGAGAGAGAGAGAGAGAGAGAGAGAGAGAGAGAGAGAGAGAGAGAGAGAGAGAGGAGAAGAAGCTTGTGTTTATGTATATTCCCATAACCTATGCTGTGGTAGGGAAGTGAGGTTTCCACGCTTACCTCTATTCTAGAGCATTATCCTGTTTATTCAGTATTTGACTCTGTCTCTCTCTGTGTCTCTCTGTGTCTCTTTCTCTCTCTCTCTGTCTGTCTGTCTCTCTCTCTCTCTCTCTCTCTCTCTCTCTCTCTCTCTCTCTCTCTCTCTCTCTCTCTCTCTCTCTCTCTCTCTCTCTCTCAATAATGAATAAATAAATCTCTCCACAAAAAGAAAGAAAAAAAATCTGTATGTAGATCCTAGATTTGCCCTTTAACTTAATGTTAACAGGACACTAGCCCAGGCCCTGTTGGTCCGGTGTCGTGTCATTACAGGACTGACCTGATTATGTGATCACCCTGAGTATACATACGATGCATACAAATCTTGAATTCAATCTTGCAATCTTCTGTTTTATGGACCAGGTTTTTTTGAGTTTAGAGATACCCCAAGGAGAGGATCTTTTCCCTATGATTTTTTGGCGGCTGGTGCATAATTCTATTTCTTTAAAAAAAAGTCGTCTGCTCTGAATCTGCCGGGGTGTGCATGGATCTGCGCTCTTTGGAATGTCGTCTGTGGCAATAAAAATGCAAATGGCGCATGCTCTGCTGTGTCGTCTCTTGACACCGTTCCGATGAATTGTTTACTGGGACAGACTTTTTGGAAGGTTTTGAGCTATAGTATATATTCTTGCTTCGTTCCTACCCCCCCCCCCCCCCACCTCCCCCCAACCACACACTTGAGCATAAACTGAACAACACACACACACACCACACACACAACACACACACACACACACACACACAACACACACACACACACACACACAACACACACACACACACACACACACACAACTTTTCTTACCGCCTTGATATTCTGTCGTTTGTTGTGTGAAAGAAGGGAGAGGTGGTTTGGGGCGGGGAAAGGAGAAGGTTGTTTTTAACTTAATTTGAGAGGAGAGAGAGAGAGAGAGAGAGAGAGAGAGGAGAAGAGGAGAGAGAGAGAGAGAGAGAGAGAGAGAGAGAGAGAGAGAGAGAGAGAGAATGAGATGGATGGATGGATGGATGGATCTTACGCGTGTATGCAATCCTACGTAGACGAACATACATGTACAGTACAGTTACAGGGGGTGGAGTATGAGAGCTCTACTCTGAATGTGTGTGTGTGTGTGTGTGTGTGTGTGTGTGTGTGTGTGTTTATTTTTTATTTTATTTATTTATTTATTCTTTTATATCGAGGATAACAGAATAAGCAATCATGTGCTTTTTTTTCATCCGGTCCCCGTGTGTATGCAGGTTTTGTAAATATTGTCATCTGTTCCCACCGGCACACGATGGCCTACTCTTACGAAAAGCGGAACAGCGCACGCACACACGCACGCGTGTACTTGTGTGTGGGCACTCAACGCATGTACGCACAGACATCATAATTTAACTTTTTGTGGTTGGCTCAAACAGTAAATACCACGAATTGTGCTTTCTTGCTGAGTCTTGTCTATAAATCACCCGACTTCATTGATACCATCAGTCCGCTACGCCCTAGGTTATTCCTGTTTGGCATCCTCCTCTTCCTTGTGACTTGGTTTTCCCTAATCCGTGTCAGATTTTTTTTTTCTGCGGCGGGCGTGAGAGCTAAGGAGAAATGTAGGCCACAGAGTTTTAAACCCCTAATGGGTGGTTGTTTTTTTTTTTTTGTTTTTTTTTTTTTGGAAGTTGTGGCTTTGAACCTGAGTGGCGCCAGGTTGATTAAGGACGCTGCTAATTCTTTCCTTTTTAGTTTTTAAAAAAGTTATGGAAACCCCCCCCCCAAAAAAAAAAAAAACAACAACAAAAAAAACTACCCTCCAACTCCCCCCCCCCCCCGCCTTTACAGTCTCCCAAGCTAGCTTAAACTGTGCAGTTTGTTAGTATGCTCTTTACTCTTTATTTTTAGTTTATTTTTTTAAATCCGCGTGTTGCGAGTTCCCAGGGCGAACCGCTGTAGGCCTATATAGCTCAACCCTCTGGCGGCTCCTGCGATGGCATTGGAACCATTCGTATCGGCGATTACCTTTCCAATGGACCATTCCAGCAACGTGGAGAGAAGCGGGGGGAGGGGGGGGGGGTCTGCTGCATGGGTAACAGCTTGCGCTCCATCTAACTTACCCAGGCTTTGCGCTCTAGAGCGCAACTCCATTATTGTCTTCCGAGACTGAAGGATGCCTGCTACTATTTTTTTTATGCACACGCATGCTTGCAGAGTGAAGAAAGAAAAACAACACAAAAAAAGAAAGCTATGTTAATTCATCTGTTAGAGGAAAAAAAATCCCCAAAATTGTCCTGTCAGTGAGAATGACCAGTGGATTGTGGAACTTTGTCGAACACACCCAGTATTTGCATCTACTTTTTTAAATTTTTTTTATTAGTTTTATTCTATTATATCGAGGATAATGGAATAAGCACTCATGTGCTTTTTTTTTTTTTTTTTACATCCAGTCCCCGTGTGTATGCAGTTTTTGTAAATATTGTCATCTGTTTCCACCGGCACACAATGGCCTGCCTATTCTTACGAAAAGCGGAACAGGATTTAACGTGTGCTGCTTCAGTATTCGCTACACGAGTTACGCAGCTGGTCAGCCATGTGCTAAATTGATTTATTGGTTGAGGTAATGTGGCGTGCCTGAAAATGTTTTGTACGTGGTGACATCTTGTGTCTCTCCCCCCCCCCACCAAAAAAAAAAAAAAAAAGCAACAACAAAAAACCAAACAACAAAACAACAACAACTGGAAAACAAGGCAAAAAGTCATAAATGCATTTTGCTTAGGTGCGCGCCCGTCACCCTCTCTCCCCTCCTTTCCCCATTCCTTGAAAAAACAAAAGTCTGCTTCTTTTGTGTGTGTGTGTGTGTGTGTGTGTGTGTGTGTGTGTGTGTGTGTGTGTGTGTGTGTGTGTGTGTGTGCGCGTGCGTGCGTGCGTGCGTGCGCCCTTGCCCTTTTCTTCTTCTCCCCTCTTTTTTTTTTCTCCTCTCTTCTCCTCAACTCTTTAGTCAGAAGGCACACTCGTGGCAGATGCGCGAGTGCCTGCATGTGCACACATGCGTGCATGCAGTTCAAGTAGCGATTATCTTCGTACTGTTGCTGCCAGCAAGTGAAAGTGACTTCTCTCTTTAGCGAAACGTAGAACATCTTGCGCACACGTTAAACCCTGTTCCGCTTTTCGTAAGAGTAGGCCATCGTGTGCCGGTGGGAACAGATGACAGGATTTACAAAACTGCATACACACGGGGACTGGATGTAAAAAAGCACACAAGTGCTTATTCCATTATCCTCGATATAAAAGAAGAAAAAACAACAACAAAAGAACAACAAAAAAAACGTATGCTGCTTACTCTCATGCACAATCTTGTGTACGTAATTCTGACGATGCATATTTTGTCATGTTTATAGGACAACAGTTTTTTTGTACAGACGCAGCATGCCATTGTAGATTTATTTTGTTGCATTGTCTCTCAAAAAAGTGCGATCATACAACAACAGCAACAACAAAACTAAGTGACAACAGCAGCATTTTCTGTTTATTGATTTATTAATTATTTTAAAATAAAATAAAGTAAAATAAAATAACAATAAATAAAAAGTAAAACAACAACAACAAAACTGACACAAGCAGCATTTTTCTGTTGTGTTTAGTAGTGCCCATGCTCTAAACCGGTAGAAAATTTATGGCGCTGGTAACTACCCTTGACACAAAGGCCATTGAAGTCGTAAACTTTTACTGATCTTTCTTAGGGGGTAAAAAAAAAAAAAAAACCACAAAAAAACTGTTGTGGAAACTGTGAGCTTTAGCAAGAGAGTGGACTGTCCATTAGCCGGGTGATAGATGACTTGCAGTTCTGTGATGTTGGTGAAACGGAATTGAAGGGACACACGCTATCCATTCAAACAAGAGATGGATCTGAAATGAGGTCAGAAACAGGTTGGAGAGCTGTGGTTTGGGAATTTTCTTAGGACACGTCACGTGGTGAATCTGTTCTATTTCTGTCGTGCCTGGTGCTCGTTTCCGACTGTGAATGGATACTATACTGGCACTAATTTTTCATTCACTAGTAATTGGTATTGACCTAGCTCACAGACAAAAACTCGTGTGCATGGATATATGGACTCTCTCTCTCTCTCTCTCTCTCTCTCTCTCTCTCTTCTCTCTCTCTCTCTCTCTCTCTCTCTCTCTCTCTCTCTCTCTCTCTTCCACTCCCCATGTCTCAAAACAGTAAACTACTACAGTATTTACCAGTCGAGTTTACCTCCCTGTTCTTACCAGAAACAAATTAATTATTAATAGTGTAGTCAACTGTTCTTGAAAGAACGGCTACGGAGACTTTGTTAAACCTGTTGATTTTTTTTTTCTAATTCAAACCACAATGTCAATTGAATGGTTGCGAGACTGTGAGGTTTATGTAAAAGAGCCACAACTCATTAGGAGTCGATCGATGACTTGCCTTCCTATTAGTTTTGGTGAAACTGAATTGGTGGAACGCAACACTATCCATTTGGAAAATAGATGGGCGTGAAAAGAGGTCTGAACATTTAGGGAACATTGACTAGAAGTTGCTGTTTGATTCCTAGGATTAGTCTTGAACTTGTTTCTTGATCGTGCCTGCTGAGTATTTTGACTGTTAACTGATGGCTGGTTCTAGGTTCCGTTCACGAGTACTTGTGGTTATTTGTTCATCACACGCAGACACAAAAGTGGATTGCAGTGGCATGTCCTGCATGTTTAGCCTCCATGCTCTGAAATGGAAGGAAATGAATGACGTTGTCAGTTATTCTAGACAGAACGATCCGTTTGAGTGACCTAAACTTTGCCAACTTTTCTTTTGAAAAAAAAAAAAGAAGTCATCGCTGAAGCTGAAAGCTTCATGCAAAAGAGCTCACTAGTAGTGAGTTGATAGATGACCAGCCTTCCTATGGTGTTTGTGAAGCAGAATTGGAGGGACGCACACCGCCCATTCAGAAAATGGAGGGGTCAGGAAAAAGGTTGGAACACATTGGGGGCAGGCAACGTCTTGTTGTTATGACCAGATTTCGTAGAATAAATAGTGAATCTGTTTAGCCAAGGTGTCTGGTACTTTTCCCATACTATACATGCCGGTTCTCGGTCTTTCCCATTAAAGGTAAAAAGGTAAAGGCGCCCGTTCAGTAACCTGTGTGGTCGTAGGGGAGCTAGGCATCAGAGACCTCAGCTTCTCTAGGGGCCAGCATATTGAGGGCGGTGCCCATCTCCTCTCCCTCGCTGCTTTACCTTCCCTGACCCTAAAGAGGGCAGGTACCCATTGACAGCTGGATGAACTGGGGGAACTGTACTGTAGCCAAGACGTGCAAACGGTCACCCATCCAATTGGTAACCACACTCAACACTGCTTAACCTTGGCTGGGGGAAAGCGAGCGCTCTGACCACTGAGCTATCAGGTCCGTCCCCCTTCTCCCATTAGTGGTGGCTATTTGTTCTGCATCCTCAAACAGAAACCCATCATCAACAACAGCGCAGTTTGTCCTCCACGCTTAGTGCGCATGCTCTGACTGGAAGCAAAATTAATGGCGGCGGCAACTGTCCTTGACCGACCGAATGGACATGAAAGTCGTCAACTTTACCGACTTTTTTCCTGGGAAAAGAAAATGCTGTCGAAGCTGTGAGCTTTAGCCAAAAGAGTGGACTGTCCATTAGCGGCTTGATAGATGACTTGCTGTCCCATGACGGTGGTGAAATCGAATTGAAAAGGACACAACGCTATCCATTCACTGATGCAGGGAAAGAGGCGGTGGATGTGAAAAGAGGCGGGAACATTTCACACAGGCTTGAAGTAGTGGCTGCAAGGATTGTAGAATCCGGAGAGATTCGGTTTAGTGAGTGCGCCAGGCGTGCTTTTCTGATTGTTGATAGGTTTTACTGGCACTGGTTTTGACATCCAGGTAGTAATTGGTATTCTGTACACACGTACATGCATGCAACGTGCACACGCGCGTGCGTGCGTGCATGCACGAGTGCATACATGTATATATGCATGCACAACTACTCTTGTCTCAGTTTGTACTATTTTCTGTCCCTCTGTCCTTTTTTTAAAAAATTATATTTTAAATATTTTTCTTTATAAGAACGAAATGTTCATCAGTGCGGTATACATGTAAATCTCTTGTTTGAAGGTAGCTTGAGAGAGAGAGAGAGAGAGAGAGAGAGAGAGAGAGAGAGAGAGAGAGAGAGAGAGAGAGAGAGAGAGAGAGAGAGAGAGAGAGAAATCGAAGTGATAATTTGAAAAAAAACAAGAAAAAACGTAGTGCTGTTGAAATGGATGTGGTATCTTGAGGTGGGCTGAGCTATAAATAGCATTAACACGACGTAAAGTGACAGACTGTTGTGTGCAAGTTGAAACCCCTCTGTAACTTTTTTTAATTTCTTTTGTGCATCATATCGTTGCTGTGAAATTGTGTTTTATCTTCTCTTCTTTTCTTTCTCATCTCTCTCTTCTTCTTCTCTTTCTCTCCTCTCCTCTCCTCTCCTCTCCTCTCTCCTCTCCTCTCCTCTCCTCTCCTCTCTCTCTCTCTCTGTGTCTCTGTCTCGTCTTCTGTCTGTCTGTCTTCTCTCTATCTATAAAAACAGAGTGCCCATTTCACTATCCTCGAAAGAAATGAATAAACCTCCTCTCTCTCTCTCTCTCTCTCTCTCCTCTCTCTCTCTCTCTTCATCTCTA
>CM060347.1:6452954-6460454 GCA_030674155.1 Stramonita haemastoma | reverse complement strand
AATGTGTGTGTTGAGGTATGTATGTGTGTATGTGTATGTGCGCGCGCACGCACCCGTGTTACATGCGTGGGAGAGAGAAAGACGGACAGAATCTGTAAGATCAACCACCTCGCTTGTATTAAAGATGACCAGTCGCGTGTCTGCGAGCACAGGGAGCCAAGTCAACATTGACGATCCAAAGCGAACGGGGGGCCGGTGGCCTCTCCCCCACAGCAGGCAGGCGCCATGCATAATGCACTGTTCAGCGGGAATCACACCGTGATTAGACAGTAAGGACACCAGCCCAGTCCACCGCCAGTCCTATCGATTTGCTTCTTACTGTAGGACTGGAGGAACGGTCCGCAATTAGGCACGAAGTGACAGCGAATGTTTGAACCATGCCGGTACATCATCCCTGTGGACTCTTTTAAGGACATACGTGTATACATCATCATGATTGGGGCTTACAACACAGCAGACGTCAGAGGCACGGTGCACAAGCCTTATTGACTTAAGGACAGACCTCATCACGATTAGGGCTTCAGACATTTGTTACTTAGGGACTTGAGGAACGGTCCGCAATTAGGCGTGAAGTCACTGGGAATGTTTGAACCATGCCGGTACATCATCCCTGTGGACTCTTTTAAGGACATACGTGCATATATCATTATGATTAGGGCTTCATACACAGCAAATGTCAGAAGCACGGTACACAAGCCTTAATGACTCGTTAAAGGACAGACAGGCCTCATCACGATTAGGGCTTCGTACACAGCAAACGTCCGAAAGCACGGTACACAAGCCTTAATGACTTGTCAAGGACAAACAGACCTCATCACGATTAGGGCTTCAGACATTTGTTACTTAAGGACTCGAGGATCAGTCCACAATTAGGCACGATGTCACAGCGAATGTTTGAACCATGCCGCTACATCATCCCTGTGGACTCTTTTAAGGACATACGTGTATACATCATCATGATTGGGGCTTAAAACACAGCAAATGTCAGAGGCACGGTACACAAGCCTTATTGACTCGTTAAAGGACAGACTCATCACGATTAGGGCTTCAGACACAGCCAATGTCTTCAGCACGGTACACAAGCCTTAATGACTCTTTTAAGGACAGACCTCATCCCGATTAGGGCTTCAGACACAGAAAACGTCTGAAGTACCATACACAAGCCTTAATGACTTGTTAAAGGACAGACATCACGATTAGGGCTTCGTACACAGCAAACGTCTGAAGCACGCTACAGACAAGCGCTGCCTTAGTGACTTGTTAAGGACAGACAGACCTCATCACGATTAGGGCTTCAATCACAGCCAATGTCTGAAGCACGTTACACAAGCCAGGCCTTAATGACTTGTTAAGGACATACCTCACACGATTAGGGCTTCAGACACAGCAGTTGTCTGAAGCACGCTACAAACAAACAAGCCCTGTGGACTCGTTAAGGAAAGACAGACAGCGTCACAATCAGACCTTTAGGGACAGCATATGACAAACAACAAACAAACAAAGAAACACTAACAAAACAAAACAAAAAAAACCCAAACCCAAACTCTGTGTAGGAGAGAGAAATTACGACATTTTGTTTTATTTCCAGACAACAGAATAGGTTTCAGCACTGCCCGCTTTGTGAGCATCAAAGCATTACAATAGATAATCTGAGAAAAGGCTCGGGGTATTCGGGGTAGGGGTGGGGTTGTCACTTGGGAGAGAGGGAGGGAGAGAGAGATAGGAATAGACGGAGGGAGGGAGGGAGGGAGGGAGGGAGGGAGGGAGGGAGAGAGAGAGAGAGAGGAGAGAGAGAGAGAGAGAGAGAGAGAGAGAGAGAGAGAGAGAGGAGAGAGAGAGGAGAGAGAGAGAGAGAACAATTTCACAGCAGCAACAGTAGCATTTTTATTTAATGTTTGGGGATGCTTACATTTTGAATCCTTTGCGGTTTTCTGTGTAAAATGAACTGGTATGCTCTCAAAGTGTGCTTTAGGCAGTGTGTGTGTGTGTGTGTGTGTGTGTGTGTGTGTGTGTGTGTGTGTGTGTGTGTGTGTGTTGTGCGCACGCGCGCGCGCGCTCTCAGCTGAATCAGAAAGTGAGCACGTCTTGTGCGTAATAACAGGAGGAAGAGGGTTATGTACAGTTCGATAGGTTTTTTTTTTTTTGGGTGGGTGGGGAGGGAGGGGGAAGTAAAGAATTTGTGATTGAGGTCGGAGGGATGTTAATGCATTCTGCAGGTACGTACTTGCACAACCCCCTATATTTCGTACTCTCTCTGACTCTCTTCTCTCTCTCTCTCTTCTCTCATCTCCTCCTATCTTCTCCTCTCTCTCTCTCCTCTCTCTCTCTCTCCTCTCTCTCTCTCTCCTCTCTACTCTCTCTCTTCTCCTCTCCCACTCTCACGCATACTACACACAGCACAACTACACCACCCACCCACACACCACCACACACACGCACAACACACACACACACACACATCACACCACACACCATAACACACTAACACACTACACACATCACTCACGAGTTAACATCACAAGCGAAGTCACAGAATAAAACCTCATCCACACGAAAAAAGGAGCATGAGCGTAGAATGTAAATTAATACACACTAACAATCAGCAGGATGACTTGTTGAGCAGAGAAGATATAAAAACCGGTACACTGACATCCTCCATCGTCCTTCTCTCCCCCCCCCCACCCCCCCGCCGCCACACACACGCTAATGACACACCATGACAAGAATTGACTGACACCAAAATAAAAGGAGAGTAGAGTTAGAGAGATCACTGTCTTATTCCAGCAAGAGATCACAGGTCGTGAGCCATTTTTTTTCCGACGTCGTATCCTGGGGTTTATTGCACTGTATGTATTGAAGAACAGAGGTATCACATCACACACACATACACTAGGATCTGGGAGAACAATGTCCCCAGGGAGTTAAGTTTTAAACAGCAGCGCTCAAAGAGCTGGTGGAAGAGGAGGAGGAGGAACAACAAAAGACACTGGAGAGAGAGTGGGGGTTTGGGAGGGGGTGGGGATGGGGTAGGGGGGGGGGGGGTAGTAGCACCTACAGAGAGGAAGGAATAGCAGCCACAGACAAAACCACTTGGTCACTTTTCGTTAAAAAAGAAAAAAAAAAAAAGAGCTGATGCGAGGATGGACGTGTACAGTACATTGTTGCCTTGAGTGAGGGTTGAGCAGATCTTGATGCTTATTTATTTCAATCTCTTTCGGCAAATTATAATAATAAATATGAACAGATGTTGTACACACAATATCAATAAGGTGGACTCCCTGCCAGCGGGGAGTAAGCACAGAACAATAACAACAATAACCCCCCACACACATCATAATCACTGCTGAAGATGACAGGACGTAGAAAGAAGACTGGAGCTGAACACGATGTGTTTCACAACACAAAAGCAAGGGGATTCCACGATGCGGAGAAAGAGGATGACAGTAACACAACCATCCATCGAGATTCTTCCTTTCTTTTATCTGTCTTTCCCTTTTTGGGGGGGATCAATGAATTGAAGAGAGGAGCAACAAATGCGTAAGGAAGAAGCTATATAAGAACACATCACAATGCTTGTCAAAAATCAAGTAAGTTCACACAACACTTTTTATTAAATAGAAGGGTCCATTTTCACAGTCAATGGAAAACACATCCCACACACACAAAAAATGACAAGATTCAAGATTTAATTTCTTTTACCCCTTTTTTGGGGCTTGGAGGATAACAAATCACCACTGGGCATTGAAAAGAAGTGAAGAAAGAAAGAAGAAAAAAAAGTAGGGAGTAAGATAAAAACCAACACATTCATGTCCTGTGGTCGAGAACGATGGTCATGGTGCCCCGCCTCTCGGACGGCGGCATGGTGGTGGTCATGGAGGGGAAGGTGGGCAGGTCGGAGAACTTCATCCTGCGCGCGCGGTTGATGCGGCAGGTGAGGATGTGGATGAAGGTGCGGCGGAAGGCGGTGTTGAACATGGTGTAGATGATGGGGTTGGCCAGCGAGGCCACGTAGCCCATCCAGATGAAGACGGACATCATGTCGCTGGTCAGCCCCCGCATGCACTCGTGGCACGTCACCGACATGATGTTGACGATGAAGAAGGGCGTCCACAGGATGACGAACACCAGGAAGATGATGCCCAGAACTTTCGACGCTTTGCGCTCGTTGCTGGCCGTCTTTTTGGACAGCAGGTGCTTGAACATGGGCCGCGCGCTGTTGCGCAGCGTGTTGCGGAAGCGGGCCTTGAGCAGGCGCTTGTGCTTGCCGATCCTGCGCAGCACGTGCTCGTTGGAGTCGGCCAGGCTCTCGTCGTTGGTGTTGAGGGCGTCCTCGGACTCGTCCTGCGTGTTGTCGGCCTCGCTGGAGATGAGCACACTGGGCAGCACGGGGCTGGTCTCCGTCAGGTCCTCGCTGTTGCTGAACTGCGTGCTGCTGCTGCCCGTTGCTGCTGCAGTCTCGGTGGTGCGGGCTGGTGGGGGGGTGCAGGCGGATGGTGATCATGTCCGAGGTGGAGGACCCCGAGGTGTCGGGTTCGTTGTCCGAGTCCGAGGTGTGCACCGCCGCGTCCTTGTTCTTCCTGCTCCTCCTGCTCCGCCAGAGAGGTGGCGGGGTCGGAGCGGGTGAGGTGCTCGCTTTGAGAGCGGGGGATCTTCTTGTAGTACTGGCGGGGGTGAAAGCGTGGCAGGAGAGGCGGGTTCTGGCGTTCCTCACCACCTTGTACCTGCCCTCCTCCCCGAACAGACGCCTGCCTTTAGGGCGGTAGTCTTCAGGACACTCCGCCGCCTTCTCCGCGCCCTGGGACTTCCCGCAGCTCGCGAGGAGGAGGGCTGGAGCTCCCTCCTCCCCCTCCCCTCCCTCCCCTTCCCCCTCCCATCCCTCCCCTTCCCCTTCCCTCACCGCAGCGTCCAGGAGACAGGCGTCCATCTCTTGCTGGATCTGGAAGAAGCGGCGGTCCCACTCGGCAGACTTGTAGTCCGTCTCCAGGCCGTTAAAACTCTTGTGGAGGAAGGTGGGTCTGGTGGGCTGGGTGGAGGAGGAGGAGGAGGGCAGCTGAGTATCAGAGGCTGTGCTGTACAGGGCCACCCCCACCCCCCTGCCCCGCCGGTGACCCGCCTGACCCCCCACCTCCAGGTGGTGGCCGGTTTTGCAGCGCCGCTCGCGCAGGCTGCCGCTCTTCTCTGAGGGGGACAGGCGCAGGAAGGGGTCGGTGCCCGGGGAGGCGCGTTCGAAGAAACTCTTCCGAGGACTGGGTCATGGCGGCGCGGTTGCACAGGATTTGTAGGACATGGATTTGTCCTGGGCAGAGAGAAAAAAAAAAGAGAGGGTTTTATTAATGGCAACACAAAACACAACACACACCAGACACAGAGACACACACAGACACACACAGACAACACACAAACACACACACACACACACACACACACACACACACACACACACACACACACCCAACCCCCTCCCCCCCCACACACACACACACACACACACAAACACCCCCCCTCACCACCCACACCCCCCCCTCCGTCACAACCACACCCACACACCCCCTACCTGCAGCAGATGGGTGCTAGGCAGGTCCAGCTCCAACTCCTCCTCGTCACTGTCGGTCATCTCGCCACCCTGTCAGCCAGGCAGCGCACAGGACGCGGAGTCGCCCCCACCCCTAACCCTTCCAGCCTGCTCTCCGACGACACCACCGAGGTCAGGGTCTGGGGGGAGGACGGAGACAGCAAGGGACGCGCGGGAGGAAGCCCGGCGGCATCAGCAGACCCGACTTGCCTACAGGAGTACTGGGCAAAGTCCGGGCTGACCCGGGAGAAGCTCTGCCGTGGGCGACGCCTGCGGCTGCTGCTGCTGCGCTGCCGCCTGCGCGCGTTTGGAGTCGGAGTCCGGGGTGAGGAGGGCGGGGAGTACGAGGCCGGAGCACTGGGCCGTCATGTGGCCAGGCGAGGGCGGAGTCGGCCTGGTTGATGCTGCGCATGGTGCGCTGGTTCTTCCAGAGGATGTGCAGCGTCAGCACGTAGGTCACGATCATGATCAGCAAGGGAACGTAGAAGGCGAAGACGGAACCGTAAATGACGAAGTCTTTCAACACGGGCATGCACACCCCGTGGTTGTAGACGATGGAAGGTTCCAGGAAGCCGTGGATGCAGATAGGGGAAGGAGATGGCCATGGAGACGACCCAGACGAAGAAGATCTTGATGATGACCATGGTCTTGGTCTTGTTGCGGCCGTAGCGCATGGGGTACTTGAGGGTGAAGAAGCGGTCCATGGACATGGTGCACATGTGCCAGATGGAGGCCGTGCACATCAGCACGTCGCTGACACCCACACCACGCACACCTCCGGCTCCAGGGGGAAGTAGCCTGCTGGGACATGGACAGAGAGACAGAGAGAGGTGTGGGAACTGTTGGTCTTGTTAAATAGAGTGGCTAGTGCTGGGACAGAGAGAGACAGAGAGAGGTGTGGGAACTGTCGGTCTTGTTAAATAGAGTGGCTAGTGCTGGGACAGAGAGAGACAGAGAGAGGTGTGGAAACCGTCTGTCTTGTTAATATAGCTTAGCTACTGTTACGACAGACAGAGAGAGAGGTGTTTGTTTCAATAGAATTATAGTCCTTTCCAGCAGAAGCTGATATCAGGACTTGCAGCCGCGAACCAGGAAGTCGGAGGTCCCACGCTCCCGCAAGCTCTCCCACCTCAGCACCTCGGGCCAGCCCAAAAATGTTACAATTTGTAGAAATTGTTTGAAGCAACAAGTTGAGATGAAACTCACTCTTTTATTGAGAGAGGTGTGGGACAGTCGGTCCTGTTAAATAGTCTGGCTACTGTTAGGACAGAGATAGGGAGAGAGACGTGGGAAGTCAGTCCTGTTAAATAGCCTAGCTACCGCTGGGACAGAGAGAGAGAGAGAGAGAGAGAGAGAGAGAGAGAGAGAGAGAGAGAGAGAGAGAGGGAGAGAGAGAGAGATGTGGGAACAGTCAGTCCAGTCAAACAGCCAAGCCATTAGGATTTAGAGAAAAGCTGAAAGCACCCGATAGAAAAAGGAAGAGTGCAGTAAAAAGAATTTGTAGAAAGAAAAAAAAAGAATATTTGTGTAAAAGTGAAATCGTATACTTGGTACAAATTCTACAAATATTTACAGCCATTAGAAAAGGGAAAATTTGCTTACGAAAAGCAAAGAGATAAAGAAAGAAAAAAAAGCTGATATATATATATATATATATATATATATATATATATATATATATATATATATATATATATATATATGTAGTATAACTTTCAACTCAGAGCATATTCTAAGTTTTAAAACAAAAAACCCTCTATAAAAAATCAATAAAAAGAAGAAAAAAGTTGCAAGTGGCACAGTTTCCATTGTTGGGTATCAGCTTGCAGACACGCGGAGATCGGAATGAATAACTTGAAAGACTTTGGGGGCTGATTCGTCTGATTAGCTGTGGTAAGTTTATACGGACTAGGGGGTTGCCGCGCTGA
>CM060347.1:6445454-6450454 GCA_030674155.1 Stramonita haemastoma | reverse complement strand
TTGTCTCTGTGATCTTTATATTGATTTATCTTATTCAGTTATCATCTATCTATCTGTTTATTCATTTGGTTATTAATGTATCATCTGTGGACTAATTTCGTTTTTTTTTTTTTTGTTGACAAGCATGCACGCGTACGCACGCACGCACGCGCGCACGTACACATACACACACACGCACACGCACACTCACACACACATACACACACACACACACACACACACACACACACACACACACACACACACACACACCACACACACACACACACGCACCACACCACACACACACGCTCACTCTCTCTGTGTCTCCCTCTCTCCCTCTCTACCTCACACACACATTCACTCTCTGTGTCTCCCTCTCACCCTCTCTCTCTCTTTGTTTGTTTCTGTCTGTCTGTCTGTCTGTCTGTCTCTGTCGTGAAGCCATCGTCGTACCCAATTTATGGAGTCAGTAAGTCAGTCAGTATTCCACTTTCGCACACACAAATCAGAAGGTCGTGTTGAAGACCATGGTAGAGAAATAAGCAAGGAGTATTGTAAGTACATGGGTGACTGGTTGGTACTAGCTACTAGCACTTTGTCGCGTTAGCGATAGTCGTGAGTTTCTCTCGTTAGCTTCTGTGATCCTGTCGCCTGTCCTCGTACAATTGCCATCACTATCGGTCTAAGTCTGTCTCTGTCTCTGTGTCTGTCTCAGAGAGAGAGAGAGAGAGAGAAGAGAGAGAGAGAGAGAGAGAGAGAGAGAGAGAGAGAGAAGAGAGAGAGAGAGAGAGAGAGAGAGAGAGAGAGAGAGAGTGTGTGTGTGCGTGTGTTTGTGTGTGTGTGTTAATCCCTTTCCTCGTACACTTGCCATCACTGCCTGTCTGAGTCTTGTCTCTGTCTCTGTCAGTCTGTCTGTGTCGGTCTGTTTGTGTCTGGTCTGTTTGTGTCTTGTCCGGTAACCGCTGCGTAGTTACTAGTAGAATGGGATGTAGTCTACCAGTTCTTTCTCCTGTGAGGGCATTTTTTGTTGCTTTGATTAGCCTCTGTGTGTCTGTTCCCATCCCTGTGTGTGCAATGAATTGCCATCATTGTCTGTCTGTCTGTCTGTCTGTCCCTCGGTCGGTCTGTCTGTCTGTCTGTCTCTCTCTCTCTCTCTCTCTCTCTCTGAGTCTCTCTCTCTCTGAGTCTCTATCTCTCTCTCTATCTCTGTGTGTGTGTGGGGGGGGGGGGGGGGGGGGGGCTATGTAGAATCGGATTGTGTCCATAAATGCTTTTTGTTATGCTAATGTAATGACAGTTGTGAGCGGCTTTCATATCTGTCCCTTCCTCCCTGTACAGTTAGTTAGTTGTGTGTCTGTCTCTCTTTCTGTCTGTCTCTCTGTCTGTCTTGGGGGCCACCTAAAGTCGGAATTTTGTCCGTCAGTACTTGCGTCGTTGTATTGACAGTCGTTGAGTTTCTCTCATTAGGTAGTATTGTTGTCTGTCTCCTCTCTCTCTCTCCTCCCTCTTGTAATTGCCATCACTATCTGTCTGTCTGTCTGTCTGTCTGTCTGTTTGTCCTGGTGTTGTGTGTGTGTGTGTGTGTGTGTGTGTTGTGTGTGTGTGTGTGTGTGTGTGTTGTGTGTGTGTGTGTTGTGTGTGTGTGTGTGTGTGTGTGTGTGTGTCAGTGTGTGTGTGTGTGTGTGTCAGTGTGTGTGTGTGTCTGTGTCTGTGCTGTGTCCCTCTTGTAATTGCCACCACTATCTGTGTGTGTGTGTGTGTGTCTGTCTGTGTGTCTGTCTGCCTGGGGCAATGCAGAATAGGATGTAGTCAATAGTTCCCATTTTTCAACCGTCTGATTGGGAATTGAACGAACTTTTTTTCCTCTCTCTCTCGCTCTCTCTCTTTCTTCTGGACGACCTAACAGAAATGAGAAAACTTTTTAAAGAGGTGCGGCAGCATTGTCTGGCTGTCTCGGCCTCTCAGTTTGTGTGTGCGTGCGTGCGTGCGTGCGTGTGTGTGTGTGTGTGTGTGTGTGTGTGTGTGTGTGTGTGTGTGTGTGTGTGTGTGTGTGTGGTGGTGTTCGTGCGTGCGTGTTGCAAGCTCATGTGCGCTGCTGCAACGTATTTTTATTTGCTTGTATGGAAGCACATGACGCGAAGAGGTCCATACATAGTTTTGAGGTATTGGGACATGGAGGAAGAGAAGAAAACCAACTAACAAACAAACATCTACACAACAGTTCCCTAAACGAAATCAAACAAACAACAACAACAAAAGATACAAAAGGAACCCACTCACCCCCACCCCCGCTCCCCACCCTTCAATCTACGTCCACCCACGCATTTGTCCCCACCCCCACCCCCCACCCCCCCTCCCCACCCATCCACCCATCTCCTCCTCGCGTACACTCCTATCCATATTTAAAGGCTGGGTGTTCGAAAAAAAAAAGAAGCATGTATGCTGAAATCTATGACCCACAGAAACAAAAATCAAATTTGTTCAAAATTCGTTCTTCTATCCCCTAACACCACATGCACACCCACACCCACACCCACACCCCACACCCACACAGAGAAAGAAGTTCGCTTCTAGACTTTGACGAATCAATGATCATAAAAGCAATAACTGTGACGGAAAGAATCATAACTTAGTTTACCGCCGAAGAGAGCAAAAACGAACCAAAAAGCTTAGGGGGGAAAATGGAACAAAGAGAGGAGAGAGAGAGAGAGAGACAGAGACAGAGACAGACAGAGACAGACAGAGACAGACACAGACAGAAAGGTTTGGGGAACGCTTGGATGCAGGCTTTAGCCTAGCTGTCCGAATGGCCTGCTCAGTTATTACTGTTTCTTGATTGCTGTGGCCAAGACCCCCTGGGAAATTAGCCATCCGCGCTTCCTACGTAGCTCATCTTGCTTCTTTCTAACTGTCCCCGCATCTCCAAAGAACTCTATTGTCCACTTGTATTGTCTTTCTCTGGTCTCTCTGTCTGTCTCTGTCGAGCTTTCTCGGTCTCGTATTCTGTATGTGTAAGTTTGTGTGTGTGTGTGTGTGTTGTGTGTGTGTGTGGTGTGTGTGTGTTGTGTGGTGTGTGTATGTGTGTGTGTGTGTATGTGTGTGTGTGTGTGTTTGTGTGTGTTTGTGCGCGCCCGCGTGTGTTGCCCCTGTGTCTTTGTCATTGTTTCTGTGTCTGTCTGCCTCTCTCTCTCTCGCCCCATCACCACCCCTCGTTCTCTCTCTCCCCTCTCTCTCTCTCTCTCTCTCCTCTCTCCTCTCTCTCTCTCTCTTCTCTCTCTCTCTCTCTCTCTCTCTCTCCTCTCTCTCTCTCTCTCTCTCTCTCTTGTAAAGAACGCATCCTTGGCATCTCGTTGTTCGCTTTTTCCAGTTTACCTTGGCTTCTTACTGATAAGTTCATGCACGTGCACTTGTGTTTTTTTTATGCCAGTGCTGTGACGTAAACTTGTGGCAAAATTTTACATCCCCCCAAAAACAACAACAACAACAACAAAACAAACAAACCCCAAACAAACAAACAAAAAAAAACAGACAAAAAATTCCTCGACAAAACCAAAACAAACCCCAAACCAACAACACCACCCTCCCCCTTCCCGGCCCCCCGAAAAATAGACCACAAATTGACACTGCCTGTGCCTGATCATCCGTTTGCGCAACAAAGTGAACGGTCACAGATGGAAGAAATATACCTTAGTGGGTAGGGAGAAAAACATTTTAATGAATGGAGATTAACGGGACGTTTTTTTTAGGGATGTTCAACTGTTTGTCTTCAGTTTTCTGTGGGTATGGATAGATTGGAGGGCATGGGGAGAGAAGACATAAGAAGATCGTGTAGGCCATTGTGTGCAGGTGGGAACTGTTGACAAAATGTTCAAAACAGCATACACACGGGGATTAGATGTAAAAAGAAAAAAAAGCACGTAAGTGCTTATTCGATTATCCTCGAAATAAAAGATTAAAAAAAAAAAAATTGTGTAAGGGGGGAGGGGAATGGGCATGAGGTGCTGCAAAAGACATGAATGAAAGAAAATGAAAGAAGCAGAAAAGAAAAGCCAAAGAAATCGGATCAAGTCTGGTAGAGAGTTTCAGGAAGATGGATGGAGGGAGGGAACCAGTAACGCTCATTTCGCTTACCATCCCCGTGGGAACAAAAAAAAATGAGAGTCAGAAAAAAGAAGGAGTTTTGTAGTAGTAGTAGTAGTAGTGTACGAAAAAATGATACATTCAGATAGCTTGTAAGATTAGTTGTCTCCATATAAGAAAAAGCTAAATAAAACCAAAAAACAAGCAGCAGCACCAGCAGCAGCAACAACAACAAACAACAACAAACAACAACAACAACAAAGTCAAGTGTCTGTTCAGGTACTGTGCCCATTGTCAAAAACAGCAACAGGGCAAAAGCCATCCTAACACAGACATGCGTAAAAAAAAAAAAAAGAGTTTAGAGACAGCTGTCAATGCAAATCCTGTAACCCTACAACCCCCCCCCCCCCTCCCCCCCCCACTACCCGGTTAAATTCCAAGAGTGGAATGGGCGGAGCATGAAAGGCAGGGGGGGGGGGGGTGTGCATTAGATTTGTATTCGTCATGCCCCCAGTAGATGTCTGTGGATTGTCACAGAGAGAGAGAGAGAGAGAGAGGAGAGAGGAGAGAGGAGAGAGAGAGAGAGAGAGAACAGAGACAGAGAGACAGAGAGAGACAGAGAGAGACAGAGACAGAGCTGTAGGGAGAGAGAGAGAGAGAGAGAGAGAGAGAGAGAGAGAGAGAGAGAGAGAGAGAGAGAGGAGAGAGAGAGAGAGAGAGAGAGAGAGAGAGAACGAGCAGTAGGGGGAAAAAGCAGTAGAGGCACTGACTGCATAGCTAGATCTACAACTGTCGTCGTTCACACCGTGGTGAAAAGATGCACCTTCTGTAAGCTGCCTGCTTTTCCTGCAGGCTCTGTCAACCTGTCCAGTATCTATTTGCTGGTTGGTGTAGTGACTGGCAGAATTAAATGACACCCCCCCCTTTCTCTCTCTCTC
>CM060347.1:6432348-6437430 GCA_030674155.1 Stramonita haemastoma | reverse complement strand
TTTGAATCGTTAAAAAATAAGAGGCTTCGAACAATCTCGAAATTTAACTGAATTATTGGTTATTGAACTGGGGGACAATGGTATATTACGGGGGAGACAGACTTAACCCAGCCAGCTTTTTGGGAAAAAAAGAAAAAAAACAAATTGGGGCCTTTTTTTTTACATTCGAGTTTCCCCAAGAAATTCGTCAAAAATTTATTTTTTGAAAACCCACCAACCCCTTTAGCGTGAAAAAAAAATTTTTTAAAAAAAAAAAAAAATTTCCGAGATAAAATCTTTAGCAATATTTTAATCAGGCTCAAAAAAAAAAGCAAGAGATATAAAAAAAAAGTTTTATAAGAAAAAAATAAAATTTTGTTAAATTTTTGTCTGGATTTCGATTATTATTCTTTTTTATTAACCCCCCTTTACTGATGGTTTAGCTTTTGTCAAAAAAATTTGTTCATTCTTTTTCATTCTTTTCTTTCATTCTTCACTCTCTCTCCTCTCCCTCCCTCCCCACAACACACTATAACACACCCTCCCCCCCCCTCCCCACCCCTTTTTTTCCCCCCCCCCCTCCCCCCACACCACCCCACCCCCTCCAAAAACAAAAACCCCAACCCTCCCCCCCACCCCCACCCCCCAAACACACACACAAAAAAAAAAACCACAAAACACAAAAACACACACCCCCACAAAAACACACACACAAAACAACCCAAACACACCCGCACACACACAACAAACACCAAAAAAACACAAAAAAACCCACCCCACAAACCCAAAACCCGCAACCCTCCTTTTTCCCCACTTGACCCCCTTTCAAACCCCAAAACCAAAAAAAATCCCACCACCAATTACTTTAAAACTTTAAAAATTTCCCCCCTCCCCCCCTCCCCCCCCCCCCCCCTCCCCCCCCCCTTTTCCCGACATAGGCCTTTCTGGCTACTAAAAAAGCAATATCCATTTACTTACCCCCCCTCCCCCCTCCCCCCCCTCTCTTTTTCCATCCAAGCTGGTTCTTTTCAGGCAATTGCACGCATGACCAAAAGGGCCCCCTTTGAACAAACCCCAGAGGGAGGGGGTGGGTGTGTTGTGTGTTTGTGGTGTGTGTGTGTGGTGTGTTTGTGTGGTGTGTGTGGTGTGGTGTGGTGTTGGTGTTTGTGTGTGTTCGTGTGTGTGTGGGAGAGAGAGAGGGGGACAGAGAGTCAGAGAGAGAGAAGAGAGGGAGAGGAGAGAGAGAGAGAGAGGGAGAGAGAAGAGAGAGAGAAGAAATCATTATTCAAGGAAAAACAAAATTCAAAAAGAACGTGTTTTTTTTTTTTCTAGGGCCCGGATAAAACCGGCCTTTTGGGGGGGGGAAATTTCCCAGGAGGGGGAGGCTTGAGGGGGAAGGGAAACTGGTTCAAAATTTTTAGTGGGGCCCCCCATGGCCCTTGAACTATTTTTTGTTTTTTTTTTTTTCTTATTCTTTAAAATCGAGGAAAAAAGGAAAAGCCCCTTATGGGGCTTTTTTACCCCCGTGGATGCAGTTTTTAAATGTCATTGTTACAAAAAACGTGATGCTTTTTGTTCCGAATGATCGCCCCCACTTTTAAAATAATCGGGGGAAAGTCCAATAAAGGATTTGATCTCCCCCCGTCTGTGCTGATGCGCAAAATCTGGGGGGGAGTAAAGTTTTTTGTTTGGGGGAATTTTAGATGGGGGGGTTTTTGTAAAGGGGGGGGGGAGGGAAGGGTAAGGGAGCTGGGAAATATGGTGGTTGGGGGGGGTTTTTAATGATCGATTTTCTTTCAAATGTTGGGGGACTTTTGCTTACAGAAAAAAAGTGTTAGGGGTAAAATTTTTTTGCGAGGTTTTTGGAATTTTAACCCATTCAGAACCTGAAGTAAAAAAAAAGTGGTTTTGGGTAAAATTTTTGTTTTGGTTTAAACCCCCGTAGCAGTAATTTTTGCCCGAAATTTTTTTTTTTTTTTAAAAAAGTTTGTTTCTTTTGAATGTTTGTTTTATTTTTTAATTTCACGACCCCTTTTCTCCCCTCCCCCCTCTCTCTCCTCTCCTCTCTCTTCTCGGGCCCCCTCTCCCTCCCCCCCCTTCCCCCCTCTACTCTCCCTCTTTTCCCCTCCCCCTCCCCCCCCTCCTTCCCCCCTCCTCTCCCCGCCTAGGCTGACACTGCTACCCCCAAAAAATTTTTCTCTCTCCCCCCCCAATCAATATCTGGCATTCCCCTTTTGCCAGGTTTTTTCAATGTCACGAGTCCCCCGGGGAAACTGCTCATCACATTGTTTTGGGGTATTAGATAATTAACCCTGGAAAAGGGGAATTTTTAACACTCGTAAAACCGAACTTTTTTCCCCCTTTTTCCCCCATCCTTTTCCCCTCTCTCTCCCTCTTCCCATATCTCTCTCTCTCTCTCTCTCCCCCCACCCCCCCAAATCTCCTCCTCTCTCCCTCTCTCTCCTCTCCTCATCCTACTCTCTCCTCTCTCTCTCTCTCTCTCTCTCCTCTCTCTCTCTCCTCTCTCTCTCCTCCTCTCACACACAAACACACACACAAAAAACCCCAACCCACACACACACAAAACCCCCACACACACACACAACACACAAAATCCCCCACCACCCCTCCCAAAACCCCCAAACAGGAAAACCTTCAGACCATTTTTTTTTCCGGGGTCTAGGTTCTAGAGTGAAAAACCGGGGGAAAATAACCCCGGAAGGAAAACCCCGTGCCCATCCCCCCCCCCCAATTCCCCTTCCCCCCCCCCTTTCCTTCCCCCTTAACCAAATTTTTTCCCACCCAACAAAAAACCCCCTTGGGTTCCGGGGGGGTTTTAAATTTTTGTTGGGGGGAATTTGGTTGGGGAAGATTTTTTGGGGATTTTTTTTTACAAATTTAAGAAAATTTTATTACTACATTCACACCACCAACACACATTTTTCAAAACAAAAAAAAAAAAAAATAAAAAACAAAACAAAAACAAAAAAAACTAAATAAAAAACAAGGCCAACGGATGTAAAAAAAAAAACCACACCAAACCACCCCCACACCCCCCACCCCAAACCCAAAAGAAAAACGGCCCAAAAAACCAAAAAAAAACAAAAGGGACCAAACAAACAAACAAAATCACACCCACCCACTCCCCACCACCCTCGCCACCACCCACAAACCCCCAAAAAATCCAAACCAAAACTCACAGCAACGTGGAGCAGACGACGAATGGCCTGGTTGTTGCCTGATCCACAGTAGGCCATGGCCAGCGTGTACATGCCAGCCCAGCGCAGGATGGGGTCTTTGTCCCTCATCAGGCTCTCCACCAGGGCGTCAGCCTCCTCCATGCGGCCGTACATGGTCAGGGAAATGCCCACAGCCAGGCCTCGCAGGATCTTCTCGTGCTGGGTGTCTTGGGCGTACTGTATCCAAACAACAATGATAATGGAGTGGGTAAAGTGTTGTGAGGATTGTTTGCTTGTTTTATTTATTTGTTTGTTTGATCATTCACTCACTCACTCAATCATTCATTCATTCATTCTTTTTTTTGTTGTTTGTTGTTGGCTGCATGCGCAAGAATTGATTGAATGCAAGCGCTTTGATTTGTTTTTGCAAGATATAGCGCTACATAAATTGCATTTATTATTATTGTTCATTCATGCAGCCGTACATGGTCAGGGAAATGCCCACAGCCAGACCATGCAGGATCTTCTCGTGCTGGGTGTCTTGGGCGTACTGTATCGAAATACAATGATGATGGAGTGGGTAAAGTGTTGCATGTGGATTGTCTGTCTGGTTTGTTTGTTTGTTCCTTCCTTCCTTCCTTCCTTCCTTCTTTCCTTCCTTCCTTCCTTCCTTCCTTCCTTCCTTCCTTCCTTCCTTCCTTCCTTCCTTCCTTCCTTCCTTCCTTCCTTCATTCATTCATTCATTCATTCATTGCGTCCGTACATGGTCAGGGAAATGCCACAGCCAGACCACGTAGGATCTTCTTGTGCTGGGTGTCTTGGGCATACTGTCCCCAACAACAACAATGACAATTGAGGGGTAAATAAAGCGTTGTGTGAAGATTGTTTGCTTGTTGGTTTATTCTTTTGTTTACTTGTTTATTTATTTTTTATTTATATATTCATTCATTCATTCATTCATTCATCCACACATGACATTCATTCATTTTTTCAAGACAGAAAGAAAAAAAAAGAATGAATGAACAAACAAAAGAAAGACACAAAGACAGAAACAAAGAAAAAACAGAGACACAAAGAAGGAAGGAACAAAGACACAAACAAACAAAGACACAAACAAACAAAGACACAAACAAACACAAACACAAAGACACAACCAACCAACCAACCAACCACACAAACACACAAAAACCCAAAAACACAAAGCATCAGTAGGTATGAAGGATCACTCACAGCAACCATGTCCTCTATGGCCGCAGCAGACTTGGTACCCAGCATCACCAGTCCCATGGCCAGACCTGCCGCCTCTCCCGTCACTGCATCGTCCTGGTACAGGTTGAACTTCAGCTGCTCGTAGATGTCTGCACACACACACACGCACGCACGCATAAGCACGCACGCACGCACAAGCATGCACACATTCGCACACACACACACACACATATACACGCATGCATGCACGCCACACACAACATGCATGCACGAGCACGAGCACACGCGCACACACACACACACACATGCACAAACACGCACACACACACACACACATACACGCATGCATGCACAAGCACGCACGCACACACACACACACACACACACATAAATGGATGACAAAATTGTCAAAAACTGCATATACACAGAGACTGGATGTCAAAAAACAAGAAAAAAAGCACATTATTCCATTATCCTCAAAATAAAAGAATAAAATAAATAAATAAACAAAGCAAAAACACACCACACAGACACAGACACACACACAAACTCTCACACACACACACCACACACTGACACAGACACACACGCACACACGCATGCAAGCACGCATGCACGCACGCACGCACGCGCACACACACACACACACACACACACACACACACACTCATATACACACACACAAACTCTCACACAACACACACACACACACAAA
>CM060347.1:6417348-6427348 GCA_030674155.1 Stramonita haemastoma | reverse complement strand
GCAGGAACTGCTGGGTGGCGCTCTCGTACAGGTCGAAGCCGATCTGGTAAGCCATCAGCATCGAGTCCTGGGTTTTCCAGAGAGAGTGAGTGAATTAATTAATTAATTTATAAACTAATTAATTAATAACTGAAGAGAGAGAGACAGAGAGACACAGACAGAGAGACATACAGAGACAGAGGGAGACAGAGACAGAGACAGAGAAAGAGAGAGAGAGAAAAAAAAATGAAGAAAGGAATAATGAAGAAAGGAAGGAAAGAAGAAAGGAACTGCTGGGTGGCGCTCTCATACAGGTCAAAGCCGATCTGGTAAGCCATCAGCATCGAGTCCTGGTTTTTTCAGAGAGAGAGAGAGTGAAAGAGTGAATGAATGAAGTATGGGGAGGGGGGGGGAGGGAGGGAGGGGGGGGAGAGAGAGAGAGAGAGAGAGAGAGAGAGAGAGAGAGAAGAGAGAGAGAGAAGAGAGAGAGAGAGACAGTCTTGATTTTGCTAAATGTGATTTGGGGTCAAACAAATAATGAGAACTTTTTTACATTTTTTTTAAATAGAAATTTTGGAAAGCAAAATTTACTGCATTTATTCAGCAAGCAGAAACAGAACTCTTTTCTCTGTCGAAGGAATGGCTTCTGTCTAAAGAAATAAAAATACTGATAACTTTTTAAAAAATTTTAAATAACAAAATTTTAAAAATAAAAAATGGAAATAACTTTTTTTTTTATTCTGTCTAAGCCACCTTACCTCATCTCCCTTCAGCAGTTTTTCCAGAATGTCTGCCACAGCACTGGGCTGATCCAGGAAAATGTAACACTGAAATAAAAAATCATTTTATAAATATTTAATGATGATAATGATGATAATAATTTATTTATTTTTTACACTCCTACATCTTTACTTCATACCGCACTGCAATACACTGCAATACAATTCTACGTCTTTAGATAATAATAATAATAATAATAATAATAATAATAATAATAATAATAATAATAATAATAATAATAATAATAATAATAATAATAATGATGAGGAGGAGGAGGAGGAGGAGGAGGAGGTTTTGACAGAGTTAGTGCATTTAAATGGCCAGTTAATGAATGATTTTTAACAGATCAGCAACGTGTTGATAACAATAATGATAAAAAACAACAATAACAGCAACTAATATGATGATGATGATGATGATGATGATGATGATGATGATGATGATGATGATATAATAATTATACTGTATGAAATTCATATAGCGCTAAATCTGAACAAATCAAAGTGCCTATATTCCTCATAAACAAAGACAAAGGAGAAAACTGTCTTGCTCACTTCACACAAAATTATACCAATTGCGTCATTTCCAAGTTATAAAGAAAATGGAACACGTACATACTGGGTATGCTCACAAAAGTTTAACTTCAAACAGCAAAAATTATTTTCTGGCAATCAGGAGTCAGGCTCACCCCCATTAAATTTACATCCAGCTATGACTAGTAACAAAAATTTTAGAAAACAATTGCATGCATGCACATGCACACAGTGCTAGAAAATTACAGAAAACAAATAATTGCATGCATGCACATGTATGCATACACACACACACACACAACACACACACACACACACACACACACACACACACACACACACACACACACACACAGGGGGGACGGATAGCCTAGTGGTCAGAACATTGCGCTGGCAATTTGACAACCCAGGTTCGAGTCCGGTCGAGGAGATTTTTCTCCTGGAGTTAACATCAGCGCTGACTGCACTCTCCCCAAAAGTCCTTCGGATGAGACTTAAATGCAGAACATCTTGCGCACCACGTTAAATCCTGTTCCGCTTTTTGTAAGAGTAGGCCATCATGTGCCGGTGGGGACAGATGACAATATTTACAAAACTGCATACACACAGGGACCGGATGAAAAAAAGCACATGATTGCTTATTCTGTTATCCTCGATATAAAAGAATAAATAAATAAATAAAATAAAACGCACACACACACACATTCCACCCCCACAACCCCCCCCCCCCCCCCACACACACACACACACCCTTGTGTACAAACACACACCCTGTGCACACACACACACAAACATCCATCCCACAAACACAACCTCCCCCCCCACACACACAACTCCCCGCCCCCACCCCCATCCCCACAAAAACACCCCCCCCCAACCCCCAACACCCCCCCCCCATGCCCCCCCCCCACACCACACACACACTCCTCCCTCCTCATCCTTCCTTCTCACCTGACAGACGTTGATGTAGTCCGGCACGTGCAGCCCCATGTAGAGGTTGGTGAGGACGGTGAGGATGGTGTTGCGAAACTGCCGGTGCTGCATCAGCGACATGCACACCTTGAAGGCGTATGTCAGCATGGTGGGAATGTCGTCCTGTTCGGTCCCCCCAACACAACACAACACAACAGCCACCAGTCAGTTACAGGCAATCATACATCAAAAAAAAAAAGACTATTCACCAAATATAATCTGGAAGCTTTACTGTGTTCGTTCACTTAAAAAAATGTACATTCGTTTACTAATCTGGAAGTTCTATTTTATTTGTTCACCTAAATAGTGTAAAGGTAAAGGTGTCCCATAACGTATGTTGTTGTAGGGGAGCAAGGCATCAGAGACCTCAGCTTCTCCAGGGCCAGCATGTTGAGGGCGGCGCCCATCTCCTCTCCCTCGCTGCTTTAACTTCCCTGACCCTAAAGAGGGCAGGTACCCATTTACAGCTGGGTGAACTGGGGGAACTGTACTGAAGCCAAGGCTCAGCACAAATGGTCACCCATCCAACTGGTAACCACGCTCAACGCTTTAATTTGACTAGGGGAAAGCGAGCGCTCTGACCACTTAGTTATCCCTCCCCCAAAATAATATACTGCACTCACCGAATATAATCTGGAAGCTTTATTCCATTCATTCATCTAAAAAAAAATACACTGTATTCACCAACTATAATCTGGAAGCTTTATTCTGTTCATTCATCACAAAAATATACTGTATTCACCAAATATAATCTGGAAGATTTATTCTGTTCATTCATCACAAAAATATACTGCATTCACCAACTATAATCTGGAAGCTTTCAATTCAATTCAATTCAAAGCATTTTATTATCTCAAAAACAGAGAAATTCATGAATTGAATTTGAATTGAAGCTTTATTCCACTCATTCATCTCAAAAATATATTGCATTCACCAAATATAATCTGGAAGCTTTTTTCCATTCATTAATCTCAAAACTGGACACCACAAACATTTTTCATTGATGATTAAAATAGACACCCTCTCATGAGGTGGCAGAACTTGAGGAAGACTCCTAAATGATACAGAATGAAAACAAAACAGTTATTGATGGTATTCGCGTTTCAGAAAAATATGGCTTTTAGGTTTCCAAAAAAAAAAAAAAATAGAGAGATAGAAAACTTAAAGGAGAAATAAATGACTTTACTGGAACAGGGTTCGCGCTAGGATTTTTAAAAACCGGTACTGCTAGTTGCCATTTCAGAGACATCTTGACCAACTCCCCCAAAATCGGTCCCCAGAAAATAAAATCCGGTACGTACTGTGAACAAAACGAAACTAATCAGTGAGGGGTGGGGGAGGGGGGGATTGTTGGGCAGCAAAACAAAATCTAAATTGAACGCGAATCTCTCAGACTTTGACTGCCGTGCTGCTTGCTTCCACTCGCTTCTTGGCAGGAAGCCACGAAGGAAATACGATTTTTTTTCTAGCGCCTGTGCCACTGTCTGTGTCAGTCTGTTGTTTTGCATGGCATCATACGTGTGACTTATATTCTTCTTTCTTGTTTCTATGCTTGGCGCTCATCTATCTTTGTTCAATTTAGATTTGGTTTTCGACTCTTCTCTCTCAAAGCAACGCGCAAATTCATAGTCATAGACCCTCGCTTTTCGCTTTTGGTAAGAGCAGGCCATCGTGTGCCGGTGGGAACGGATTACATTTACAAAACTGCATACACACAGGGACTGGATGTGAAAAAGCACAGGAGTGCTTATTCCATTATCCTCGATATAAAAGATTAAAAGAATACAGACTAAATAAATCTAGGCCCCATTTACTCAATGTGATGGAAGTCGCTGTCATGCCGAGAAGAGCGCGAAGCTCTATTCTTTCACAGTAAAGCTTGCTGTTCTGCGTGCTAGGCTAATTAAATGAGGCTGGCGCTTAAGATGTTCGTCGGAAGGGGGTGGAAAGGGGTAGGTGCCGGTAAGCACAGCACAGGCCCATGACAGACTGTCAGAAAACGTCACTTCAGACTTTTTTTTTTTAAAGATGGAAATCTAATCGGTCACAGGCAAACAGAACCGGTACGCGGTACCGGCTGCTTCGAAAATTTTCGGTATTCCCTGTTTACAATCGGTAAAATACCGACAATTACCGGTTATCGCGAACCCTGTGGAAGCCAACGACAATTCCAAAACTGCATTAATTAAAATAAAAAGGAAGGGGAGGGAGAGGGGGTAGCAGGAAAAAAGAGTAAAAAAAAAAAGCAAATGTACACAGTGCACTGTGTACTGGAACAGAAAAGTTCTCTCCCTTCTCTCCCTAATGTGGGAGAATGTTGATTAAACAACAATGAATTTGATAAACTGAATTCACTTACCGCCATTTTGACAGCTTTTTCGAAAATGTCAATCCTGCGTGTCTCCAGAGCAATACCGAGAGCCTGAAAAATATAATATTTCACAGTCATATAGATAAATAACAACGATGCATACAGATTATTTTGATTCTTGTTACATGACCAGTCATGACTATTTCTCTAACACACATGCAGGCACTCGGAAGGCACACATGCATGCACGCATGCCCACACATATCAACATACATGTACACATGTCTCCCCCCCCCCCCCCCCCCCCCCCCCACACACACACACACACTCTCTCTCTCTCTATGAACATGCCTATGAACATGTTAGTAGCTTGTTTAGAGACAGAGACTTCAATCTCGTGCTCTTCCTTAATTTTCTAAAAAGTTCTGATTGATTGTTCAGGATTTAGCGTTCACTTTTTGTGTTTTTACTTACTTTTTGTTTCCACCATTGATTAAAAGTTTTACAAGTAATTTTTTTTTTTTCGTCTAATATCACTTATGTGAATAGACATTAAACTGAAGAACAACTCTCTCTCCCTCCCTCCCTCCTCCCTCCCTCCTCCCTCCATCTCACCTGCTTGAACTGTTTGTCATCGAAGCAGCGCTGGAACATGCGGTTGACCACGGCCTCCAGTCGTGGGTCAATGGGCTTCTGTTCATCCTCTGGCAGTTCTGCGTTCTCCACCCTCAGTCGAGTGTAGTAGTCAAAGCACTTGGCTGTGGGTTTCACACACAGACAGAACACACACAAGATTAATTAACACACTCGAGTGTAGTAGTCAAAGCACTTGGCTGTTGGTTTGACAGACAGAAAGAACAAACAAGATTATCAATTAAAAAAGACAAGATTAACTCACTCCAGTGTAGTAGTCAAAGCACTTGGCTGTGGGTTTCACAGACAGACAGAAGGGAAAACAAAACAATTTTCAATAAAAAATAAATAAATAAATTATTATTTTTTTTAAAACACAAGATTAACTCACTCGAGTGCACGTGGCTGTTTTTTTAACAGACAGAAAGAAGGGGAAAAAATGGTTATCAAAAAAGAACACACACACTTGAGTGTAGTAGTCAAAGCACCTGGCTGTTGGTTTGACAGACAGAAAGAAGAAACACAAGATTAACTCATTCGAGTCAGAAAGACGAAATAAAAAGTTTAACAAACACAAGATTAACTCACTCAAAAGTAGTGGTCAAAACACTTGGCTGTTGGTTTAACAGACAGAAAGAAGAAGAAAAAATAAACGGTTATCAATAAAAGAAGAAATACAAGATTAACTCACTCAAGTGTTGTAGTCAAAACACTTGGTTGTTTGTTCATGGCACAGAAAGAAGACAACCAAAAAAAAATGATTATCAAAAAAAGAACAAACACAAGATAAACTCACTCCCTACAATCTTCTCCAATTGCAGTGGTCTCGTATAACAACACTTGCCAATGAACTTCTGCGATCCTTCGCAGGATTTGGATTTTTTTTAGCTCAATGACGTCAACTTTTGCACAAAAACCCGGCAGCTTACTGGCTTTTCAACTTTTACCTTCCACCTACATGTCAACAAAATACCCAGAAAATATCATGTACTTTTGTTGAGTATCTTTTTAGTTACGATTTTTTTTCTTTTTCCTAATCAACACAAAAGGACAATATACAGAGATAGGCATAGTAAACATAGGCCAGTAGGGAGTGAGTTAAACGTTTTCTGAAAAGGAAATAAGAAAAAAAAAGAAAAGTATTACCAAAAACAAAATCAAAACCAAACCAAACCCAAAAGCAACAAATTAGGGATTACACAAAAAAAGGTAAGATCACTGGTCTAAACCCAAAGCCAAAGTAAAGGAAAAAAATAGATTTTGGAGGGAAAAAAAAATAAATGAAGTAATAGGAAATAGGTTGATTTTTAACTGTTATTGAAAAAAAACCTGAGGATATTGTTTTGTCAAATAGAAAAGACATTTTTAAAAGGCCAAATTGAATGTTTTTTAAATCTTCAGTTATTTGCTGATCCTGACAGTAAAACTGACACGTTTATTCTCTGGTATCTTTCTCAATAATAGAACAAGAAAAACAAGAGCAATAACATCTATTCTTCTCTCCTTAGTCTCAGTCTATGTCACGACCAACAAATTAAACAAGTTTGAAACAGCTACATGTATTATACACAAATCAACCAATTTTCCAAGATGATGAAAGTTATAAACAAGAAATTAAAGACAGAAGAATCTTTGATGAAGTGTATGAACATGGGGACAATCTTCAAGTTTTAGATAATGACAGTAACAGATAATTAAAAAAAAGAATTTCTGATAAACAGTAACAGGTAGAACGACAGATTCCAGTGAAAAAAAATGAAATCATGATTCTACAAAAACCACTTAACCCTCTTGCATTCGGTGTCTCTGAACACAAACTGCCCCTAGATTTCGCATTCCATCACAAAATCAGGTCAGGCACACATGCTCCCTCACCTTCTCCTCCTTCTAAGTACATACCAGCAGCTATAATTACTTCCAGACACTCTACAGGGTTTCTCCTTCTAGCCTGATAGAGGTTTAATATGTGGTAGCAATTAGTGATGGTCACAGCCTGATGGAAATCTACTGTGTGTAAATCCCAGATCACAGAGCACAAATCCAACATCACTCAGTAGGGCCTTGTCCAGAGTGCTAAATTTAGTGCGCTACTTCCAATTACCTAGTCCAAGTGTGGTCAGCTCCTGCTATAAATAGCACCAGCTGTGGGATGGGATGGGGTGGGATGGGATAATTAGCAGCTGAGAGGAGCTGAAACTGGGGGAAACTGACAGCTGTGGGATCAGGACTTAGGGGGTTAAATTTTATTTTATTTTTGTTATTTTTACTTTATCTTATACCACTTTATGTCACAGCAGATTTCTCTGCATGAAATTTGGGCTAAATCTCCCCGGGGAGAGCGCATCGCCACAAGTGCAGTACCTACCCTTTTTTTTTTTTGTCTGCAACTGTATTGTTTCCCTATCAGAGTGGGGTTTTTCTACAGAATTCACTCACAGATGATGGTTTGCACGAACTCCGAGTTATCATTGACATCAAACAGGTCACTGGCTCCAAGGGCATAGGTCAGGGACTCTTCGTAGGCTCCAAGATGGTAGTATACCTGGGCAGAAATTCATACATGTATCTTAGGTTAAAAAATAAATCCTACAGTAAACACATTTGGCTAAACACTCTCACTTCATGATTGCCAAGTACTACCACTAAACTTTTTTTTTTAATGTTGTTGCTTAGCAATCTTCAGCTTACCACAATAAACCATTGCCATTCTCTCTCTCTCTCTCTCTCTCTCTCTCTCTCTCTCTCTCTCTCTCTCTCTCTCTCTCTCTCTCCACTCATGAAATGATCAACTGACTACCAAAGCTTAGAATTTGTATTGTGAATTCTACACTCTGCTTTGTTCTGTATCAATTTGTTTTTGTTTTCTTCTTCAAACAATCGGACATCAACTATTGTTGTCTCATCATATGAGCAATAACACACTGCACTGCCGTTAGGCGCCTGATAAGTCAGGCCCAGCGCATCTGACTTTGGCGTGGGATAGAGTTATTATCTTTAAGCATTTCTGGGGGGGAAAATAAAAGGCAGGAGAATGGACCAAGACGGCAGAAAACGGGCAAGAAGGAGGTGCCAGAAAAGAAAAGGAACAAGGCAAAAAACAAAGACAGGGATAAAAAAGAGGGAACTTCTAGCACAGAATTTCATGAAGGTGGGGATGTAATTTACACTGACAGGGCTTCGGCATCCCCTGGGTGGACACTTTGTTTTGATTCATTACAGTTTGTTTCGTATTGTTTTCTTTTGGGGCTTTTTTGCATTTTTAATCTTTGCTTTGCTTTGCTTTGCTTCGCTTCGCTCTGCTGAAATTTTGTCTTGTAAACATATTTTGTTAATGCGAATTATATATGTTCAGTTGATTTTGTTTACTGAAATCCTCCATGCCCCAAGAGGGGTCGCAAATTAAATCTTGAAATCTTGAAAAAAATCTTTGCTTTGCTTTTGTCTGGTCTTTTTGTAAGAGTTTTTGTTGTAGGTGCCTTGTTTCTCAGTTTCAAAATGTAAAAATAGTGTTGTGGAGTGAAACGACTAAAAATGGCATACAACAGAATACAATACAACACAATATAACACACCAAATACAACAATATCACACAATCCAATCATTAACTCAAATTCTCCCACCTTGGAAGCAACCAGTGCTGCCAGCTGCTTGCTCTTGAACTGCTGGTCTTCAAACAGCACTTCACTGCAACAAATAAATAAATAAATATATAAATAAATATATAAATGAATAAAGCACTTCACTGCAACAAACGGTTCCTCCAGCATTATACTTGGAAATAAAAAATACATATCAATATGTAATCATACAAATAAGAGATAGATATGCAGTTCATATAACTGTTTTTCTTTTCATGTTCCATCAATCTTATTAGAAGGCAGTGTTAAACTGTACATAGCCTTCAAAAAGAATTTAAAAACAAGGAACCATGTTCCCATATAAATGAATAAACGAGTAAATAGATCTATATAAAAAATCTCATTACTATCTAGAGTAATATCTTTTACTTTCACTTGGTATTAGTGCTGTATGTCCATCCCTTTTACTTTCTGCTTCATTATATCACATCTGCTTCTCTTTCCTTTGTTTCAGTATCACCCCATCATCATCATCTCGATGTAACCCCATCAGTCATTCCTGTCATTGCTGTTGACTTTGTTTCACATTGTGTGGTTTGAACTAAATAAACTTCTGTTTCTGCCAACACAAAAAATGTCACTATAAATGTGAATAAATGTAGATTATTCATAGAAAACAATCAATTTCTGAGTTTCCATTACTCTGAACAAGGTCTTGCATAATTATGTGTGTGTGTGTGTGTGTGTGTGTGTGTGTGTGTGTGTGTGTGTGTGTGTGTGTGTGTGTGTGTGTGTGTGTGTGTGTGCGTGCGCTGTGTGTGGGGTGTTTTGGTGTGTGTGTGTGTGTGTTGTGTGTGTTGTGTGTGTGTGTGTGTGTGTGTGTGTGCGTGTGTGTGTGTGCACAGTGTGTGTGTGTGTGCACAGTGTGTGTGTGTGTATGTGTGTGTGTGTGTGTGTGTGTGTGTGTGTGTGTGTGTGTGTGTGTGTGTGTGTGTGTGTGTGTGTGTGTGTGTGTGTGTGTGCAGTGTGTGTGTGTGTGTGCACAGTGTGTGTGTGTGTGTGTGTGTGTGTGTGTGTGTGTGTGTGTGTGTGTGTGTGTGTGTGTGTGTGTGTGTGTATGTGTGCGCACAGTGTGTGTGTCTGTGTGTGTGATATATGTAAAGTTTTCCTTGTTCTTTTTTTAACTTAATTAAACAATTACAGAACAAGTAGA
>CM060347.1:6402348-6414848 GCA_030674155.1 Stramonita haemastoma | reverse complement strand
ACGTCAGTCAAAGTAAAATGAGAAAGTGACTGTTCCGGTAAATCACATCGTCTAAGCCTAACTTGCTTTGATTCTATGAATCGTATGATTTTATTTCAATTCTTAAAGACCAGATCACAGAGTGGTCATTGTATCTGTGTAAATAACAGTGCAGATCCGATGAATCGTTAAAAAACAGCAGACCGTGTAGGTCTTGACTAATCCAAACGGCCAGTCATGACGAAGCGTCTTTGAATGTTACACGAGTTATTAAACTCGATCGTTTTATTTTAAACTTCCCAAACGAAAATCGGCGAACACAAAATTGTTGTAAACTGAAAACTATCACCATTACTTAATTGTGATTACCTGCTGACGTTATCTGAACAGCGGCCATGGTAGGATCTTAATTATTTCACAATGAACAACGAGTTTTGTCGCTTCTTGCTTGTCGTCTGGGAACAGCACGCGATTGTCTTTCTTCTGCTAGAATAGTGTCTTTCTAGCGGAACCTCACACACAAAAAAAAACGAGCAGACAATCCAACTTGATCATACTCTTTTTAGCTCCCCTCGACAACAAAACCCACATTAGGGCTTTCACCTCGTTAAGAATAATTTATCTCTTTAAATGATGCAGTCACTTAAAAATGAAAACAACAAGATTATAAAAAAAAAATTTAAAAACCAGATCCTGGACAAAAAACAGACTATGAGTTGGCCATGTTTTTTTTTTATATTGACAGTGTGTCAGGGTGTGTGCGCGTGTGCGTGGGTGCGTGTGTGTGCGCGTGTGTGCGTGTGTGCGTGCGTGTATGTGTGTGTGTGTGTGTGTGTGTGTGTGTGTGTGTGTGTGTGTGTGTGTGTGTGGTGTGTGTGTGTGTGTGTGTGTGCCTCTCTGTCTATCTGTCAGTCTGTCTGTCTGTGTGTACTTTTTCGTGGGAGTTTCTTTTCTTTTATAGAATAGTTGTTGTTTTTTCTCTTGTGTAATTTGAATGGCTTGTATTGTTCAGGTTTTTTTGTAAATTTGTATTGTGCATATTACTATGTTGGTTTGTTTAGGTTTTGCTGTTTTTTGGGGGGTGTTCTTTGTTTTGTTTTTTTAGATTGATGGCTTGATGAAAAACTAACAGTTGATACACGCACTGAGCATGGAGATAAGAGGCAGGCATACATTCAAAATACACACAAAGACATAAATAAAACCAAGTTCTCACTTTGATGTCAGTATCAGAGAAAAAGTAAAGGCTAGTTTTCAAACTGCCGACCTCAAAAGGAACAACCACAAAGGAGTCCAGAGTGACAAGCCTTCCTTCCAAAATGTTTTGATTATGTTTTTTTGTTCCTTTTTCATATTTATTTATTTATTTATTTATTTATTCTTTTATATCGAGGATAACAGAATAAGCAATCACGTGCTTTTTTTCATCTGGTCCCCGTGTGCATGCAGTTTTGTAAATATTGTCATCTGTTCCCACCGGCACACGATGGCCTACTCTTACGAAAAGCGGAACAGGATTTAACGTGTGCGCAAGATGTTCTGCGTGCGTTCGCACACGGGGCCTCGGTTTAAAGTCTCATCCGAAGGACTTTTGGGGAGAGTGGAGTCAGCACTGATGTTAACTCCAGGAAGAAAATTTCCTCGACCGGACTCGAACCCGGGTCTTCAAATTGCCAGCGCAATGTTCTGACCACTAGGCTATCCGCCCTCCATAGGTTAGCCTAGGGGGGAGTGGAGTCAGCGCTGATGTTCACTCCAAGAGAAAATAACCTCTTGAACTGGAATCGAACCAGGGTTGTCAGATTGCGAGCAGATTTTTTTTTACATCCTGCATGTTCATAATCAGGGGTTGACTATTTCAAAGAAAAAGCTTTCACATTTCCTGTCCAATTTTTTAAAATAGATTTTCACTTCGTTTTCATACATTTCATATGTGTGTGTGTGTGTGTGTGTGTGTGTGTGTGTGTGTGTGTGTGTGTGTGTGTGTGTGTGTGTGTGTGTGTGTGTGTGTGTGTGTGTGTGTGTGTGTGTGTTGTGTTGTGTGTGTGTTGTGTTGTGTTGTGTTGTGTTGTGTTGTGTTGTGTTCTCTGTGTGTGTGTGTGTGTGTGTGTGTGTGTGTGTGTGTGTGTGTGTGTGTGTGTGTGTGTGTGTGTGTGTGTGTGTGTGTGTGTGTGTGTGTGTGTGTGTGTGTTTGTGTGTGTTTTCGTGTGTGTTTTCGCTTACGCACGCGTGTGTGTGTATTTGTGACACTAGACTACAGCGGCTGCTGTTGAGCGTGGTTAGTTAGGTCATAAATGGACAGCTTTTTTTCCCCCTGCACCTTGGTTTCAGTTTTAGTTCACCCAGCTGTCAAATGGTTTACCTGCCCTCTCTGGGGTCAGGAAAGGTAAACAGCAGCAAGGGAGAGGAGGGGATGGGCCTCCGCCCTCAATATGCTGGCCCCTGAAAAAAGCTGAGGTCTTTGATGCCTGGCTTCTCAATAACTGTAGGGGTTATGGGAACGTCTTTACCTAAAAACCCTTTAGCAAAATAAAATATAGATATGACAATCCGCAGATTGTGTGTGTGTGTGTGTGTGTGTGTGTGTGTGTGTGTGTGTGTGTGTGTGTGTGTGTGTGTGTGTGTGTGTGTGTGTGTGTGTGTGTGTGTGTGGTGTGTGTGTGTGTGTGTGTGTGTGTGTGTGTGTGTGTGTGTGTGTGTGTGTGTGTGTGTGTGTGTTGTTTCGCTGATGTGTTTAGACACACACCATCCCCGAAGTCGGAATGCGGCTACACTCGGATAGTGGGCAAGAAACGGTTGCATAGTCAACTTTGTCGCCGCTATTGGAGAAGCTGGGGGCTGTTGTTAAACGAAGAAAACAAACAAAACAAAACAAAAAAACGAAACCAACACCCAAAAACACAAAGCCCTTTTTTGCTTCTTTGCTAACATCACGTATTTTATTCAGCAATGTAGATGTTTTAGATGTTTGCTGAGATTTTTTTTTTATAGTTTACATACGTGCGTGCACACACACACACACACACACACACACACACACACACACACCACACACACACACACACACACACACCACGCACGCACACGCACGCACACGCACGCATGCACGCATGCACACCACACACACACACACGCACGCACACACCACACACACACACGCACGCACACGCACGCACACGCACGCACACGCACGCATGCTCGCATGCACAGAGGCCCCCCCCCCCCCCCCCCCCCCCCCACCACACACACAACCTTTTTTTTCAATTCATAACATTGTGTATTCATTGAGTATTAATTTTTTTGTATCGAGTTTTAACTTTTTGTTATGACTGTGTATCTTTAAAAAATATTTTGTGTAGTTTTTGCCATTATTTTGTGTATTCTTTGACATTGTGCAGTCTTTGTCAATATTTTGTGTAGTCGTTTATCATTTTGTGTATCCTTTATTATTTTGTGTATCCTTTTTATCATCTTTTATCATTTTGTGTACTTTGTGTACTCCCTCTCCACCCCATCCTCCCCAGTCTCCCCCACCCTTCCCTTCCCATCTGCCTCCCACACCCACCCTCCACTCCCTCTCCCTTCCCCTCTTTTCCCCTCTCCCCCCACCCGCTCCCTCCCCCCTCTCTCCCACCCACCCACCCACCCCTCCCCCCAGTCCTCCCCACCCTTCCCTTCCCATCTGCCTCCCACACCCACCCTCCACTCCCACACCCACCCTCCACTCCCTCCCCCCCCTCCCCCCTCCCCTTCCTCCCCTTCCTCCCCCTCCCCTTCCTCCCCCCTCCCCCACTCCTACCCCTCCCTCCACCCTCCCCCACCCCTCCCATCTCCCTTCCCCACCCCGCCTCCTCTCCCCACTCCTCCCCCCTCCCCCTCTCTTCCTCACCCCGCCTCCCCTCTCCCTCGCCTCCCACCCTCTCCCTCGCCTCCCACCCTCTCCCTCCCCCCTCCTGCCCCCCTCTCCCTCCCCACCCCGCCTCCCCTCTCCCTCCCCCCCCACCCCCCTCCCCTCTCCCTCTCCCCCCCCCTTTCCCACCCCCCCCTCCTCTACCCACTCCCCCTCTCTTCCTCACCCACCCCCGCCTCCCCCTCCCCTCTCCCTCCCCTGCCCCCTCTCCCTCCCCGCCTCCCCTCTCCCTCCCCCCCACCCTCCTCCCCTCTCCCCCCCACCCCCCCAACCCTTTCCTCCCCCCTCCCCCAACTCTCTCATCCCCCACTGCCTCCCATCCACTGTTCCCTCCCTCCTCCCCCACCATTCTTCCCCCAACCCCTCCTCCCCCGAGCACAAACATGGAAGATAGACAACACATCACTCCAAAGCTCGGAGTATTACAAGTTAGGGGCAGATCCCCTTACAGATCTGCAATGCCTAACTCACAGCTTCTCTTTAGGCATTCACATTTTTACAACTTATCATTAAACCAACAACTTCAAATTCCAAAGGTGTCTTTTACTATAGATTCACAAATTGAAAAACATCTAGGTCTACAATCATTTACTTTCGCCTTGTACTTCTTGCACACAGGTCAACAGTAAGTCTACAATTTCATATCAAAACTAATGCTTCATTTTCAGCAGATCAAACCTTTGATCTGGATTACAAAGCAACTGCAAACAATTAAAAGGGATGCAACTCTTTAAAAGGGTATGCAGCCAGTGAAGGGGAAGTAATATTGATATCAAGTAGCACACACACACACTTTCTCAATCATTTCCAACAATATTTAGCACAAATTGCTTAACACTGCATATTCAACTTTCATCTCATGGCAAAATGTTTACCAGTTATGTCAAACTTTTACTTTATGCCAATGATACCATTTTATTCTCCACTACAAAGAAGGCTTACAAGATGCTGTAGACATTTTGGATACTTACTGTTTTCATTAGAAACTTGTGAATCTAGTCAAAACCAAAATCATGATATTCGGCAACAATACATCTCTAATCATTATGTAAAATAGCAGAAAAACGCTTGAAGTTCTTAACAGTTTTAACTATTCAGGAATCATCTTCAGTAGCAGTGGTAACAAATCCGGATTCAGAGGGGGCAATTGTTCAATCCAGCAAATCCTCAGTTCCGGACTAAGAGGGTTAGTATATGGAGAATTAAGTCTGTTTAACTGATAAGGACTGCATGGCAAAAGAACTATGTACACATAAAATCCCTGTATGTGTTTTATTGTACTGATGTGAAATTATGGGCATATGAAAATGTAATGTATGAAAAATGCTTATGATAAAGCTGCTAAAGTCATGTTTAGCTTAATAAGGACTGCACAGCAAATAGAACTACAGACACATGTGGCACTTGATTTATTCCATAAAATTGTTGTACCAGTTTTGTTGTATGGATGTGAAATTTGGGGATTTGAAAATATAGCAATAATTTCATAAGTTTCAGTTGAAGGTGTTAAAATATACTTTTCCTTTAACTCTCTTGCATTCAGATTCTCAGAACACAAACTGCCCCTAGATTTCGCATTTCATCACGAAATCAGGTCAGGCACACATGCTTGCTGGCCTTTTCCTCCTCCTAAGTACATACCAGCAGCTACAATTACTTCCAGATTCACAGCAGGGTTTCTACTTCTAGCCTGATAGAGCTTTGACATGTGGTAGCAACTACTGATGGTCACAGCGTGATGGAAATCTACTGTGTGTAAATCCCAGCAAATCGGATTCAGAGGAGGCAATTCAATCCCCCCAAATCTGGGTTCCCAACTAAGGGAGTTGGTATATGAAGAAACTGGCAGATATCCCTTGTCGAGTTTGTTTGAATGGTGCTTCTGGATGCAGCTGCTCCACTCCCAGTATGATAAGCTGCCATCAAATGTTTACCAGATGATAGATTTACTTGACAAATACTTGATTCAATCAGCATGGCTAAATAGGATTAATAAAATATCTTAGTACAAAGTCATGTTCAAGTATTAATTTTCTTCAATTATTTAAAAGTTCACATATGAAAGTTAAAATTTCACATATCAAAGCCTTCTTAACAGAAAATTTTGTTAATGAATGGAGAAGTGAGCCGTGGGATAATAGAAGAGGCCTTTATTAGAGAAATTTGAATATTGATTTTGGTAAGGAAAAATATAATATATATATATAACTTGTCTAACAGATATATATGTTTACGCTTTTATAAAAAAAATAAAAAACAACTGTTGCAGTTGTCACAAGCTTCCAGTTGAGGATGGACATTGCCATAACACACCACATGAATAAAGAATGTGTTGAAAATACCATATATCTGTTTTAGGGGATGAATTTTATTTTATGATGGATTGTCCCCACTTTATAAATTTACAACAAGATTTTAATCCTCAGCATTTTCTTCAACCCTTGTCCAGTTATAAATTTTGAAGGCTGATGAAATGTAAATCTCGAAAAGTTCTCCTGTCTCCCAAAATTCATAAGATGTGCATGTATTTCTTGAAAATTCATTTGTTGTCATTCACATGTGTACATTGTGTATTTTAAAGAAATTGATATAGTTTTTAAAAGAATGTTTTGAGGTTTGAATGCTATTTGTTTGTCATTTTGTGATGAACTCGTTTTGTGGTGGTGCCATTGGAGGATGCAATTTCTGTCGTTTTTGCCTAGTGGTTATAAACATACACTTTGTTTTGTTTAAAATAAGAGACATATGATTGAGTTCTGTCTATTCAATAAGTTGATCAATATCTGCCTGCATATCACTCACAAGCTGGTTTGGACCATTGCTGTTACACTGAATTGATTGATCCTTGTGGTAATCCATATTTCATGGGTAATATAAGGCTGATCTTCTAGGCCCAATTTCAACAAGCTGTTGATGATTACTGAGAAATGGGTGTAAAATCTTACTGTTTGGTTGAAAATCTGATGGCATTTGAATTTTTGAATGAAAAGAGAAAGTTAAGATATCCTGCAGATAAAGGTTGCTGAACTGTATTTGGAGTTTTTGACACACTGTACTGCCTGCTAAAAGATGTTTAAGGCAATATTACCTCCCCTTGAAAGGCTATTATAAAGAGTGAGATTCCTTTTTATTGTTTGAAGTGGCTGAGAATTCCGGAGAAAAATCTGTATGTAATGGAAATGAAGTATCAGTTGTTAGGCAAAAATGTAGACTGTGCTGTTTAGCTATGTGAAATGAGGGTGTGGTGGACGAAAATTGTAAAGTAAGGTTTTCTTTTGAAATTGTGAAGAGTTCTAGAAAAGGACACCTTTAAATTGTGGACTTGTTAGTGTAATATAGAGGTTTTGAAAGTTTGCTGACAAGTTAAGGTTTGAGTTAGGAACTGCAGATGTGTAGGGGGATCTGCCCCTAAGGAGGGTAGTGGGCCAGGGTGGTGGAAGGGTGGGGGAGGAGGGGGGAGAGAGGGGAGGGAGGGGAGAGAGGGGACGGGACGGAGGGGGGAGGGGGGGGGGGGGAGGGGGGGGGGGAGGGGAGGGGGAGGGGGGGGGAGGGGGGGGGGGGGGGAAGGAGGGAGAGGGAGGGGGAGGGGAGGGAAGGGGGGAAGGGTAGGGGCGTGGGGGGAGGGGGGAGGGGGAGGGAGGGGGAGGGGGAGGGGGGATGGTGGTGAGGGGGGAGGGGGAGGGATGGGGAGGGGGGAGGGATGGGGAGTGGTGGGGAGAGGGGGGAGGGGGAGTGGTGGGGGGGATGGTGGGGGAAGGGGGGAGGAGGGGATGTGGATGGGGAGGGAGGAATGGAGGGGGTGGGGTGGGGAAGGAGGAGTATAGGGGGAGGAATGGAGGGGGTGGGGTGGGGAAGGAGGAGTATAGGGGGAGGAATGGAGGGGGTGGGTGGGGAAGGAGGAGTACAGGGGGAGGATTGGAGGGGGAGGGTAATCATTTTTTTTTTTAAATACAAAACAAAAAGCAGCCCCCCCTCTCTTTCTCTTGTTTGTTGTTGTTTATTTGGTTGTTGATGAAGTGTATGTGATTGTTTGCCCAATCATAGATAGATGTATCATAAGACCACTTCTTTTACACTTTAGATTATTGTGTGGCCCTATCTTGTTTTATAAACTGTTATGTTATGCCTTGTTATTTTGTTTTCTTCACTATTTTTCTGTCTGAATCAAGCATATCATGCTGTCTTCTTTTCCCTTATTTTGTGAGCAATACATTTTTGTCTGTTTACTTTTCTTTTTATGCTATATTATTTGCACTAGATCAGTAAAGATCTTTTTGAATTACACACACGCGCGTGCGCGTGCGCAAACACACACACACACACACACACACACACACACACACACACACACACACACACACACACACACACACACACACACACACACACACACACACACACATACTTATCAAAGTAACAATTATTTTAAACACAACTTCTTCCGATTTTACAAAACAAACTGACTGTATAATAATTATACTACCAGGCTGGATGTGTGTGTTTACACCTGTGCGCTGGCGTCTGCTACTCCTTTTATTTTGTCTTCTTCCTGGGTTTCTCACACAGGTTTTATTCATTACTTCCATTCTTTCTGTGACTGTAGCAAGATTCACAAACGACATGGACTTTGGGTCATTACATTTATAGCTATATAATGGTCAGCAGAGAAAACTTAGGTTTAGGCCTATCTCTGATTAATTTGCAGTGACGCAAAAACTCCCAGCGGCTGGCGAAATGGACAGAAAGACTAGTAGTTCTCAGTAGTTCGACATAAAAAGCGTTTTTACTCCCCCCCAAAAAAAAACAACAACAAAAAAACCTTTTATTAAAACCAGTGGAATGTAATCGGGAAGGATCAATTGACTAGTTTGTGTGGTCAGAAATTTTGAAGCAATTACTTTGCACCAAAAATACAGTTTTCTTGGACTAGTAAAGGGCTTGGACATGGGGCCCTCTGGAGTGTGCTTCAGCCCACCGACACCAGTGGTGGGCTCTAGTTGAGGCCTTATGTGCTACCTGAGCACAAAGAGGACTAGATAGATAGATAGTAAGGGGCTTAACTTCAAATAGCAACAACACAGTTACTGTCCTTTCCCTCTCTCACTCAGCTAGGTGGGCTAGGCAAGCAAAGTAGCCAGTAGGGGGTGGGTGCAGGACCTCCCGGTGTGAATGACTATCTTCTTCTTTCTTTCTTTCTTTCTTTCTTTCTTTCTTTCTTTCTTTCTTTCTTTCTTTCTTTCTTTCTTTCTTTCTTTTTTACCTCATTATATTTTCTTGTTTGGTCTTTAATTGTCAGCACTTAAAAAAAAATCAAATTCATCATTTGGTTCTTCTTATTTTCGTTTCTGAATGAGTGCATTTTTTTCTTACTTTATCATTGTATTTCTGTCTTATTTTATTTTCTTGTCTGTTGTTTGCTACTTAGTGTGGTTTTTTGGTCATGGTATTTAGATCATTATTACAGTTGTGGTTAGAGGATGTTTTAAAATCTTGATCTTATCCCTAATAAAGGTGAGGACTGGATGTAAAAAAGCACACGAGTGTGTATTCATTATCCTTGAAATGAAAGAATGTGCCTTGCCTTGCTTTTGTTGTTGTTGCTTGTTTTAGTACCTGGGCGCAAGGACATGTCAGTATTACTAATTAACAAGCTGAGGAGAAGAACAGAAAATCACTGCCCTTTCCCGCCACGTGAGGGCGAGCCTCATACCCATACCTATCCAAACAACTCAAAGGCTTTATTTTTATTTTACACCACTTTATGTCACAGCAGATTTCTCTGTATGAAATCCAGGCTGCCCTCCCCGGGGTAGAGGGCATGCCACAAGTTCAGCGCCTACCCCCGCCCCCCCCCACCCCCTCCCTCCTCGGAATGATTATTGCCACAGGGCTGTGGTCGAGAGGGGTCTAGCCTAGTTAAGTCTTTATCTTGTTAGAAACCTTGAGGGGACGAGGTTTCTCTTTGTGTTTAGTGCTGTGTGTTGCAGTCTTGTGACAAGCTTAGTCCTGGTCTGGGCTACCCTAGTGTAGTACCCTTGGGTGTGAGGGGGGTGTTTCTTTGGGGCTGACAGTGGTGACTAGACGGCCTACCTGTGATCAGTTCAGTTGCCTAACCTTTTAGCACGTTGATGTGAGCTTCCCCTTGAAGAGGCTATAAACTGAGGAGACTAGGAGGCCGTGTGCCAGTGCCCCTAGTCTTAACACCTTTGCGCATCCCTTGAATCCTGTTCCCTTTTTTGAAAGAGTAGACCATTGTGTGCCGGTGGGAACAGAGGACAAAACTGACAAAACTGCATACAAGCAAGGACTGGATGTAAAAAAAATTTTTTTTAATAAAATAAATAAATAAATAAAAAGCACATGAGTGCTTATTCTCTTATCCTCACTATAAAAACAATAAAGGGAGAAATGAATAAACAAACAAATTGGATCTTAGCTTAGTGGACTGGACTAGCCTCTGAGACAGCTTCGACACTTGAGGCCTACCCAGCCAGCCCTACATTGCTGTCTTAACAAAACAAAAAGGGGGCAATCTTCTAGGTAACCATGAACCCAGTTGTTACTTTTTTCCAACGCAAACTTCTCATTCAGTATTGCAATTTTCAATCTCACAGTGATTCCCAGGTAATGGGATGAGTGAGTCAAGAGTGTGACACATTCTGGGTGACCCCCCTAGAGTGTTAAGCTGGGGAACACACAACAACAACAACCTTTTGACTTCTCTCCAGCATGCCAATAGATTGGTGTTTTTTTTTTTTTTTTTTTTTTTTTTTTTTGGGGGGGGGGGGTAAACATTACACCATTCTGATTTTTTTTGTAGGACTTACCAGCAGGTACATGAATTTTTGTGTGTGTAGGGGGGGGGGGGGGATAGCTCAGTGGTCAAAGCACTGCTTTCCCCCAGTTAAGTTAAGCAGCGTTGAGCGTGGTTACCAGTTGGATGGGTGACCGTTTGTGCTCCTTGGCTTCAATACGGTTCCCCCCAGTTCACCCAGCTGTCAATGGGTACCTGCCCTCTTTAGGGTCACGGAAGGTAAAGCAGCGAGGGAGAGGAGATGGACGCCGCCCTCAACATGCTGGCCCCTAGAGAAGCCTTACCACCGCCTAGGTTATGGGACACCTTTACCTTTACATGAATTTGTAAGAATCATATGACTGATGCTGGGGGTGGGGGGTAGTGGTGGTAGATGTCAATACAACTGGCATCCCCACCTTCTGGAAATTCTAGTCTTCATATCACACTATGTGTCGAAAGACTAAATAATATTACGACAGACCGGAAATTCTGTGCTCGAAATTTCATCCTTTCTATCATTCTCTGTTGTTGTTTTTTGTTTCTGCCTGGTTCCATTTCTTCCTGTTACCTTTCTTCTTGTCTCTTTTCTGTCTCCTTGTTCCACTCTTATACCTTTTTTCCGCTAAAAAAACCCCCAACCAAACTTGAAAAGACAACGATTCTCTCTTAGGCCGAGGGAGGGAGAGGAGATGGGTGCCGCCCCGATATGCTGGCCTCTGGAGAAGCTGAGGTGTGTGGTGCCTTGAAAGGGGGGACGGGATAGCCTAGTGGTCAGAGCATTGCACCCGCAATTTGACGACCCGGGTTCGATTCCTGTTCGAGGAATTTTTCTCCTGGAGTTAACATCAGTGCTGACTCCACTCTCCACAAAAGTCTTTCAGATAAGACTGTAAACCGAGGCCCGTGTGCCAACACGCGCACAATATCTTGTGTACACGTTAAATCCTGTTCCGCTTTCAGTAAGAGTAGACCATTGTGTGTCGGTGGGAACAGATAACAAGATTTACAAAACTGCAAACATACGGGAACTGGATGTAAAAAAAAGCAAACGAATGCTTATTTCATCATCCTCGATATGAAAGAGTAAAATAAATAATAAAACACACATACGCGCACGCACACACGCACACACGCACGCACGCACGCACGCACGCTCACACACACACACACAACACACACACACACACACACACACACACACACACACACACACACACACCACACCACACACTGTTCTTCGGATGAGACTAAAAAACCGAGGACCCGTGTGCGAAAGCAGAAAATCTTGCGCACAAGTTAAAACCCGTTCCGCTTTTCGGAAGAGTAGACCATTGTGTGCGGGTAGCCAAAATTTACAAAACTGCATACACACTGTACTGGGACTGGATGTAAGAAAAAAGTGCAGGAGTGCTTATTCCATTAATCTCGATATAAAATAATAAGATAAAAGGTCAACTCCATGTGCAGACTTGCCATGGTCTTGATCCCTTCCTGTTTAACTATCATATAAACACAGGCAGAAAATCGAAATATGCACGAAAAATATCCACGTAATTCATGTCAGTCAGCATTCGTAGAGTTATAGAAACACCAAATATGCCCAGCATACATAGCCTACATCAGCGAATGGACAGGCCTAGAACTCAGCAAAACCCTGGGAAAGGCAGAACAGAGAGACACTGACACTAATACTGACTCAGTTTTATTGTCCATTCAACATTACAGCCCTGTAGACAAGGGGGGATAACAAGTTCAGTTTTGTGTAACATAATATTCAGTCTTCAGATATTCCTCTCGCTCCGCACTTAGATGTTC
>CM060347.1:6397348-6399848 GCA_030674155.1 Stramonita haemastoma | reverse complement strand
GTCCAATGTCAGCTACAAAGAAACAATTGCGTTTAGAGAGAGATATATGCATGTATGCCAGCGCACATACACCACACACACACACACAAACACACACACACCAAAAAAAAAAGCACATGAGTGCTTATCCCATGATCCTCAAAATAAAAGAATTTTAAAAAATTATACACCGACAGACAGACAGACACACAGACACAGACACACACAGACAGACAGACAGACAGACACAGACACACACACACACACACACAACACACACACACACACACACACACACAAACAGGGGATGGCCTAGTGGTCAGAACATTAGGTGTGTTTGTAACGTGTGACCATCGTGTTGGCAGTTTCAAACAAAAGGCTTCGGTCTTTGTGTGTGTGTTATGGTGACCCCCACCTCTCCTGTTCTTCGCGTTGGAGTGGGGTGCCCTCTCTTCAAGTTTGAGGAATTTCTGGTCCTAAGGGGTCTAAGGGTAATAGCTGTGAAGACAATCAGGTACTACTAAACATACTGATACCAATACTGAACATACTTTAATTGACTTTTCCCTTTTCATTCACGTACAACAACAAAAAAATATTATAAAAACTGTAAATAAAAAAAAAGGTCCGGCAGAAAAAGCTATAAAAAATAAATCAAAACTGTGAAATAGTCCCAGCGGAAGGATCTGAATATTCTGGTAGAAAAATGTCCCCACCTCAGCTAGTCACGCGACTGGGTCAGCGTCACCTTGACAGCTATAAAAGCGTGCGTTGTCCATTATGACAGAGAGGGGCGTAAAAACCACTATCAGTGTAGAAACCTTTCCAACGTGAGAGCTGAAGGCAGACTCGTGAACAGATGATATCTGACAACACGAACTTTTGTTGCTGGATTTTTTTCTTCTTCTTCTTTCTTCAGTTTTCAAATCTACATGTTGGACAGTTGGGCTGAGACTTTGATGATACCGGTTTAGAAATATTTTTTTTGTTTTGACTTTGATGCCTAGTAGCTTCAGTAAGCCAAAGCCACGAGGAATGAAATGGATGGCAACCATAGAGAGAGAGACAAGGCAAGGCAAGGCAAGGCAAAGTCTTTTATTCGAGGATAATAGATAAGCACTCGTGTGCTTTTTTACATCCAGTCCCCGCCCTTTTCAGGGATACATCAAGTTGAAAATAGAGAGAGAGAGAGAGAGAGAGAGAGAGAGAGAGAGAAGAGAGAGAGAGAGAGAGATTTTTTTTTTTGCCCCACGTGGAAAATTCTAGAAGGAAAGAAGACTAGGCCTCCACGCGAAACCATGTGCCATGTGACAAATCAAATCGAGTTTGATAGGAAAAAAATATTTTTGGCCAGATCAGAATCAAAAAGTTGTAAACTACATCTTTAAAAAAAAATGTAGAAGGAAACAAAGCTCTAACTGAGCTGCAAAAAGTTGTGTGGCAAAATGGATGAGCCTTCTAAGTGAGGAAGTAGAAAACAATGGTCAGCCGAATGAACCAAGCTGAGACAACACAAGGACAGTAGTACACAAGGACACAGTCTGTTAACTGGATTATTTAGTTGTACGCCAATCCAAGTAAGTTTTTTGTTTTGTGTGGTTTTGTCAGTTTGTGTAGTTTTGTGTTGTGTGTTTTTGAGTTGTTTTTTTTTTATCCTTTGTGTCGCGTGTTTTTGTGCTTTGTCAGTTTAGTGATGTGTCCTGTTGTTTTTTGTTGTTGGTTTTAGTCTTGTGTTGTTTTTGTTGTCAGTTTTCCGTTTTGTGTCGTGTGTTTTTGTGCTTTTGTTAGTTTTAGCTTTGTGTCGTGTTTTGTGTTGATTTTTGTTGTCGGTTTTTGTGTCCTGTGTTTTTGTGGTTTTTTTTTTGTCAGATTGTTTTGTTGTGTGTTTTTTGTCAGTTCGTGTAGTTTTGTGTGGTGTGTCTTGGTGTTGTTTTTGTTGTCGGTATTAGTTTTGTCATGTGTTTTTGTGTTGTTTTTGCCAGTGTTGGCTTTGTGTCGTGTATTTTTGTGTTTTTTGTCAGTTTGGTTTGTTTAGTTTTGTGTCGTGGTGGGTGTGAGTAGTTGGTTGGCTGGTATGATGGTTGGTTGATTATTAGATTCTTATATGAGAGAGGAGAGAGAGAGAGAGAGAGAGAGAGAGAGAGAGAGAGAGAGAGAGTGTGTGGCCTGTCCACCTCAACCCCCCCCACGGGTTTTTATTTTATTTTATAAAGAGAGAGAACACACACCCTCCCCCCCCCCTTGATTTTTCAAGTCGGCAATAATTTTAGATTCCAAATAGTGGGGCCTACACAACCCTGTGATGTGTGTGTGTGTGTGTGTGTGTGTGTGTGGTAGACTACGGGGTGAGGACCCCACAAGGTCGACAAGGGCTGTCTTATGCTCCTGTTTCACTGATCAGCAAGAGGACGGACAATACTCCAGTGTAGGCCTATTCTTAGAGCCTACAACACAAAGCCACTGGGGCCTAGCCTACTAGAGCTTTGCCAACGGGGCCATAGGGCCTACCACGCTGAAAGAA
>CM060347.1:6382348-6389848 GCA_030674155.1 Stramonita haemastoma | reverse complement strand
TTTTCTTATTATAGGCTTCACTAACAATCCTGCTTTTTGTTTTGTATTTTTTTCTTATCACCTGCTTGACTAATAAGTTTGCTTTTTGTTTTGTGTTTTGTTTTCTTATCACATGCTTAACTGTTTTGCTTCTTTTGTTTTGTTCAGTGTTTTGTTGTCTTATCATATTTGGTCCACTAATTTTTTTTTTATCATATAGATCTACTTGACTGACAACCTTGGTTTTTGTTTTGTGTTTTGTTTTCTTATCATACACTTGACTAACAACTTTGCTTTTAGTTTTGTTTTGTTCAGTGTTTTGTTGTCCAGTCATTATATTTGCTTCACTAGCAGTCCTGATTTTTGTTTTCTTAATTTTGGTTTTGCATCTGTGTGTGTGTGTGTGTGTGTGTGTGTGTGTGTGTGTGTGTGTGTGTGTGTGTGTGTGTGTGTGCTTATTTTCTTGTGTGCCTGCTTATTTCTTGGAGAGAGAGACAGAGAGAGAGAGAGGGAGAGAGAGAGAGAGGGAGTGTGTGTGTGTGTGTGTGTGTGTGTGTGTGTGTGTGTGTGTGTGTGGTGTGTGTGTGTGTTAATGCAGTTTATTTTAAACCAAAAAATAAACTAGTGCAATTTTGTTTAGATCAAACAGCAACTAGTGTTCTGTTTAAACCGAATATCTTGACAACAATCCTGTTTAAAAGCATCATCAAATACAACCCTGTTTAAACCTTCATCTAATACAATTCTGTTTAGACCATCTAATGTCATTTATTTTGAACAAAACTGTCTTTTGCAAAACAATAACAATCAAACATAATACAGCAGAATAAGAATGGTAATGATAGCTACAACACGGACACTGTAAATAAAAGGTGATTCTTGTTTTGTTTTTTTAATCGGAGTAAAAAAAAAAATTTTTAAACCCACGGCAATAACATGACAACAGCTGTTGTTGTTGATGCAATCAGTGTTGTTGTTGTTGGTGCTGTTGGTGTTGTTATCACATTACGACAGCAGTAACAACAACCAAATAATCACACACATACCAATCGAACATTCTTCTAGTGTGTCCTGCCTGCAACAGTAATGTCAGCCAATCGGAATTCTGTGAGAACAATGGAGGTGTGGTTTTGTGTTGGTTTTGTTATATAAAAGTCCCAGTAAAATCTTGTGGATTTCGTCTTTCCAAAGTCCTTACATCAGAAACCTCTATTGTGATGTTAACACAATCGTAGCAACAACAACAACAACAACAACAAAATAGTAGTAGTAACTGATTTAAGAATAGCACACCAACGCAGCAGAACATCTTGCTCACACGTTAAATCCTGTTCCGCTTTTCGTAAGAGTAGTAAGAGTAGGACATCGTGTACCGGTGGGGACAGATAAGATTTACAAAACTGCATACACACGGGGACTGGATGTAAAAAAGCGCACGAGTGGTATTCCATTATCCTCGGTATAAAAGAATAAATCGATAAATAACTACCAGCCACGAACCACTGTCAACAAAGAGTAAGGGTGGGTGAAGATTAGAATAACAAAGAAAGTTGGAAGCCCATCCCATTTTTATCACGTGGGTGCGTTTGGGTGCGTTTTGCGCATGGCGCTCGTGTAGACGGTCAACGGGGGTGAGGGGGGGGGGGGGGGGTAGGGAGGTGTGCGGATCTCTAATCCTATCAGAAAGTAAAGGTAACCACACTCGATGTTGCTTTATTAACCTTAGCTGGCGTTGGGGGGGATTGGGGGGGGGGGGGGGGGGGGGGGGAGCGAGTACTCGGACCACTGAACTATCCCGTCTCCTAAACCTATAATTATCACCCTCTTGACCTTCACCTGTCCTGAAGTCGTGGACCATGGGAGCACAACTGAAGATTTTGTAACCAGCTAGCTTCCTCCACTCCTCATGGTCCTCCACCCTCGTAGTAGGTCGTTCCACCGATCACTTGGGCGCACACGTTAAATCCTGTTCCGCTTCGGTAAGAGTAGGCCATCGTGTGCTGGTGGGAACAGATAATATTTACAAAACTGCACACACACGGGACCGGATGAAAAAAAGCACATGATTGCTTATTCTGCTATCCTCGATATAAAAGAATAAATAAAATAAAAAGAAAAGATCCTATAATTATACCGACTGTAAAACTGGTGCCTGTTGTATTAGGTAGGTACTAGCTAAATAAAATGCAACATTTTTGGGGTGGCCCAAGGTGCTGAGGTGGGAGAGCATGCGGGGAGCGTGGGACCTCTGACTTTCTGGTTCGCGGCTGCAATACCTGATATTAGCTTCTGCTGGAAAGGACTAGATCTATAATTCTACTGAAACAAACAAAAATAGGTAGGTACACCAATGAGACTGCCACAGCTGACTTGAGTTATATTATCCTGTAAGGGCCTTTCCCCAAACCCAGGAAGCTAGAACCACACTTAATTTACTTACACCCATGTCAGGTAAAGTTTGGAACACGCACAGGCGTGCCTGCAACGGGGCAACGGGAATTCCAGAGTTTGCCAAACGTGTGTGTATGGGAGGGACATGGAACTTGAACAGGTCTGCCGAACAAGTGCAGCAACCATGTGCAGATGTGTCGACCCAAGGTTTCAGTTTGTCAGATTATCCTCCTTTCCAGATCGCTCTGATATCAGGACTTGCAGCCGTGAGCCAGAAAGTCGGAGGTCCCACGCTCCTGCAAGTTCTCCCACCTCAGCACCTCGGGCCACCCCAAAAATGTTACAATTGTAGAAATTGATGAAGCAACAAGTTGAGATGAAGAAACTCACTTTACATTCGACCCAAGGACACTTCGCTCACGCTCCAAATCGTGTAAGGGGATTGGTTCTTTCATGTGGTTGGTAGGCAAACCGTCGTCCAATGTGACTACGAGGGTTGGGCTTGAGAAGTGACACTCCTACCTTCCTGGACCGCCCCCCCCCCCCCCCCCCCCCACACACACACACACACACACCTACAAATCACTGAAATGAGCCACAGGGGTATTGAAAATTTCTCATTGGTCGTCAGAAAGAGTCACATTTCAGCGGAGACTAACCTGTCTGTGCAAGAAAATAATATATAATTTCGAAGTTTTATTTATTTATTTATTTATTTATTTATGTCACAACAGATTTCTCTGTGTGAAATTTGGGCTGCTCTCCGGGAGAGCGCGTTGCCACAAGTGCAGCGCCTACCTTTTTTTTTTTTCTTGTCTGCAATTGTATTTGTTTCCCTATCAGAGTGGCTTTTTTCTACATAACTTTTGTCAGGGATAACCCTCTTGTTGCCGTGGGTTCTTTTACGTGCGCTAAATAATGTTTTAACACACGGGACCTCTGTTTATTGTCTCATTTGAAAGACTAGCCCCCAGACCACCACTCATGATCTAATTAATGGATGGGGGGAAAGTTTTGTTTTTGTTTTATGTTATAGTTCCAAAGAGGCTATAATCCGATTTAGGGGACTATAGTAGTGGCAAGGTGGATCGGTGGTCTAAGAGGTAACGCGCCTGCCTAGAAAGCAGAGAAGTCCTGATCCAAAGTGTACAGTGGTTTTGATCCCCTTTTGGGCCCCGAAACTTTTCCCCCTATGAGTGGTGGTCTGGGTGCTAGTCCTTCGGATGAGACAATAAACCGATGTCCCGTGTGTTACAATACGTATTTAGCGCAGGCAAAAAAAACCCAACGAACCCACGGTAACAAGAGAGTTGTCCCTGGCAAAATTCTATAGAAAAAAGCCACTATGGAACAAACACAGTTACAGATAGAAAAAGAAAAAAGTGGCGCTGCTTTTGTGGCGATGTGCTCTCATGGGGGATAGCAGTTCGAATTTTATACAGTGAAATCTGACGTGACTTAAAAGTAGGCATGCTATGTAATGATAAGAAACCCCCCAACAAAACTGACAGTGCGTTGTTGAGACGAAATGTGGTAGCACAACATGTAGGCTACCCGCCTGTAAAACTGCGGGGCCAATGTTCAAAATAATGACGACTACATTTAACTGAATGAGTATGAGGATAATGAATAAAGAGATAAACAAAGAGATACTATCACTCAATATGAAAACCCTTTTCCTTAAAAGCTCGGGTGTTGTTGTTTTTTGTAAAATAGTTGCATTCTCTTTCAAATGAACGTAGGTAGGCCTAGTTAATTATTTTATTTTAATTTTCTTTTGTATCGAGGATAATAGAATAAGCGCTCATGTGATTTTTTTTTACATCCAGTCCCCGTGCGCATGCAGTTTTGTATAGTCTTGTCCCATCGCCGCACAGTGGCCTACTCTTACGAAAAGCGGAACAGGATTTAACATGTGCGCAAGAAGTTTTGCATGCGTTTGCACATGGGTTAAAAAAAAAGACACAAGGCACAATAAACCTGCCTGATTTGCATACAGCTGGGAAAACTCCATAGAGGAGTCGAGGAGTCTACAAGGGTAGCTCAACTTTAGGATAAACAATGCCAAGGGCTGATGTTAGTTAAAGTAGGTAGGACCACGGCAGCCGCTAACGTGTAAAGCGTAGTGGAAAGTGACAAATTAGATCTACTTTGCACCCAAATTTCTCCATCCAAATCTAAAAGAAAGCTAAAAAAAAAAATACTAGTAAAAAGTTTAATGCATTAACTTAACGTCTGTAATATCATTTTGCAAGAATGATGCCTGGATAAGTGCGAGCGATGATTTAATATCGGTAATAAACTTAAAAACTCACCGCTACTGGAGCCTCACTGGCTGAAAACGCGACTCGGTGAATTTTCGTGCTTCGTCTTCCAACACGATCTGTCACCCTTTCACTATACAAACCTATTCATAGCGCATACCATTGGAAAGAAGAAACTCTCCACTAACCCATTATATGAGAGACACTTTAGTGAAGTTTTTTTAAAATACAGTATAATGCGTTTAAAAATTCCCTACATTTTTCGGAAGTCGTAGAAATTTCCCTATTAATCGTACAAAAAAATCCCACACAGCGTTAAAAAGCTCGTTTTTTTAAGAACAAAAACCTCATTTCAGTTTATCGGTTATTTCCGTTAAATGACGTCTTATTCTCGTTTGCATACAGCACCCCCCTTTTCTAACTGACCAAAATGGCGGCCTTAGCGAGTCTACACATAGATGCTTCAGACTTGCAAACGTCGATAGAGGTTTTCGATGTGTACAGCGCATTTACACTCACATCTGAAGAAGTAAATGCTGTGCTTTTATTTTGTACGTAGTTACTATCGAATCTCGATGATTTTAGATTTAAAAACTTATCGTTGATCGCAAGTTTATCCCGGACTGGGATCTCAGGGAGCGAAGAACTAGGTCATCGAAGGGTGCTCTCAGAATTTATGAGCTCGCGTGAAATTTTTCTATTATAACAATAAATGAGGGTGATGATTCTATTCTAAATAGTTTCTAGTAGTGTTTGTTTTTTTTCTTAGGATCTGTACTTTGTTATATCGTGCCGAAATGTTCGATGAAACATCGTGAAAACGAATGCAAGAATGATAACTCTTGCCTAGATCTAATTTCTAATAGAGATTTGGCCGATTTTGTTTACCGTTTGTTGTGTCTGTGTGCATGTAAGACCGCATTTTAAACAGAAATAGTGATTTAACGATTAGAAATCACTCCTGAATGCATCCATTTAAATTCATGCAAAACAAAACTTTTTTTTTTTAATCAGAGCATACAAGTGCTAATCAAATTGAGTAAAACTTTGTTCTCTCTGTTGGTTTCACATTTTAAGCAGTGCATGAACTTTCTTCACTTCTTTTTCATTAAGTTGTTTTGTTTCACCAAGCATGTAGTTAGAAAGAAAAAAAACACAAGAAAAAGTGCAAACTTTGTAATGATTTTATTGTGCACAAACAAGCCTATTCAATACTAATTTTTATCACACACACACACACACACACACACACACACACACACACACACACAGTCACACAAAGTCACACAAAGTCACACACACACAAATACAATATATATATATATATATATATATATATATATATATATATATATATTACACACACACACACACACACACACACACACACACACACACACACACACACACACAAATACACACACACACACACACACACACACAAGATTCACACACACACACACACACACACACACACACACACACACACACACACACACACACACACACACACACACACACGATTCACACACACACACACACACACACACACACACACACACACACACACACCACTCATACCTCTACAATTCATACTTGCATGTATGCACACTTAAATAAAATGTACAGACACTAAGAATACACACAGATTAGGCAACTCACAAAAATGTCCAAATTTGCATTTTTAATTGTACAAGAAAAATGTTAAAAAATACAACACTAATAAGTCTATATCATACAGGCATTGCAACAGTATGTCACACAGTGAAAGATATTTCAGCAGAGGTCTAGGAGGTCTGTGATATATTTAGGAGAGAAACTATGCAAAGGTTAAAATCACTGGGCACAAAAAGGATACATGCAACATCACAATGCAACATGTAAGCTCACCAGAAACCTAAAAAAAAAAAAAATTAATAAAAGAACAGATGATCACATGAGTACACCTATGATATATTGTACAGAAGATGCTTGACAAGACAAGGGAGAGGGGGGGGGGGGGGAACAAACAGAATCACTTGGAATGGCCTTATAAAGACATGCCCATTGTTTCAAGACAAACATTTTGATAGGTGTACCATTTTTGTCAGTCAATTAGAAACATATATGATGTTAATGCCTATGAGGGGGAGGGGGGCTGAGTGGGGGGGGGGGGGGTGAGTGGGGGGGGGACCAGAATAACTTGGAGTGCTCTTTAAAAAGATTCACTGTTTCAAGACAAATATTTTGATAGGTGTACCATTTCTATCAGTCAATTAGAAGCTGAGATATGATGTTAATGCCTATTGAGGGGGGGGGGGGGGGGGGGGGGGGGGGGGGAAGAGGAGTGGAGGGGGGACCAGAATCACTTCGAATGCCCTTTAAAAAGACTCACTGTTTAAAGACAAACATTTTGATAGGTGTACCATTTCTGTCAGTCAATTAGAAGCTGAGATATGATGATATGCCTATGGGCTGGTTTTGTGTTATTATTTGGACAGGTTTTATGCTTCGCAAATTGTTGTCATAGGGGTGTTTTGGATGACTGCAGTTTGCCTCTACATGATTTTTAGCTTTAAAAAAAAAAACATAGCATCTGAGTAATAAGTACAAGCTGTAATATAGATCTTAGACACTTTTAGGCATTCTTGAGATTTTTACAGGAGGGTAAAGTACCCCTTTCAGCTCAATTCGCGAGCTATTTTTAGAATTTTTCTCTGATTTTGATGTAAAATTCCATTTGTTTCCTTTGACTTATTTTTCTGCTTTTTAGATATTTGTTTCTTCAAAGTAGCATAAAACAATATAAAACTAGTTTCAGCACTGTCAGGTTCATAATAAGCATGAGGGAGATGTCCAAATAAGGCTTTAAATAACGAAATGACAT
>CM060347.1:6364848-6372348 GCA_030674155.1 Stramonita haemastoma | reverse complement strand
ATCCAACTAGCTACTTAACAACATAGCTAACAAGGTCACTAGGTAAGTAGCTAAAAAGCTAACTTACTAATTTATAAAATAGCTAACTAGTAGAATGATCAATTTGTGCCTCACCCCTAATCCTGAGAACAAAGAATGGTGTCACCTACACACAGCAGCAACAACACCACGATCATCCCTGAGAACAACAGAACAAAGAACGGTGTCACCTACACATAGCAGCAACAACACCACGATCATCCCTGAGAACAACAGAACAAAGAACGGTGTCACCTACACATAGCAGCAACAACACCACGATCATCCCTGAGAACAACAGAACAAAGAACGGTGTCACCTACACACAGGGAGCACCCACAACACAACGTGCACAGCAGCAGAGTTTCAGGTTAGCTTTGTGTTTTGTGCTGTTATGTGCAGTTGGGTGTGTTTGTTGTGCTGTGTTTGTCTGTGTAGTGGGTGATTGGTTGGCTGGTTTGATGATTAATTGGCTGGTTGGTTGGTTGGTTGATTCATTGGTTTAATAGCTGACCTGTTGGTTTGGATTATGAAAGGTTTGTTGTTTTGGATGATTGGCTGGTTTGTTGGTTGGCTGGTTGGTTGGTTGACTGGTTGGTTGGTTGGTTGGTTGGTTGGTTGGCTTAATAGCTGGCTTGGTGGTTTGCATTATGTTAGGTTTGTTGTTTTGGGTGATTCGTTGATTGGGTGTCTGGTTGGATGGCTGGTTGGTTGGTTTGTTGGCTGGTTGATTGGTTTGGATGATAGGCTCGTCGTTTTAGATGATTTGTTGATTGGCCCTTTGGATGGTCGAAAGATTGTTTTGTGGGTGGGTTGGTTGGTTTGGTTGGTTGGTTTCGTTGGTTGGTTGTTCAGATGATGGTTGTATGGTTGATTGTTTTTGGTTGTAAGCTGTGTTGTTTTTCAGTATTTTTAGTTTTTAGTATCCTTACCCTAACCTTTTCAATGAAAGCCAAACTTGTTACCTAGCATAGTCTAGGTCATAGTCATGGAGGGATTGGGGGGGGAGAGAGAGAGAGAGAGAGAGAGAGAGAGAGAGAGAGAGAGAGAGAGAGAGAGAGAGAGAGAGAGAGACAGAGAGAGAGAGAGAGAGAGTTTTAATCATAACAATCAGAGTAAATATTTGTTGTGGTATAAAGGAAAATAGAGGGAAATGTGATGACTTAAAGACCTGCAGATGTGCGTATTTACACACACACACACACACACACACACACACACACACACACACACACACATACACACACACACACACACACACACACACACACACACACACACACACACTACACACACACATACACACACACACACACACACACACACACACACACACACACACACACACACACACACACACACACGTGCGCGCGTGCGTGCGTGTGCGCACTGTAGTTGAATGTAGTGTAACCACCCTGGAAGCTTCTTAACCTTACCTTGGAGAAAGCAAGTCCTCTACCGTTGAGCTATCCTGTTGCCATGGAATCAGGCAAAACATAACAGCTTTTCTTGTTTTTCAGTGGACTCTGGCTATATATAATAACTTTTCTTGCTTCAGTGGACTCTGGTTAAAAAACCTTTTTCTCTGTGTCAGTGGACTTTGGCGAAATATAAATGCTTTTCTTGTTTCAGTGGACTCTGGCGAAATATAATAGGTGTCTTTGTTTCAGTGGACTTTGGCGAAATATAATAGGTGTCTTTGTTTCAGTGGACTTTGGCGAAATATAATAGGTGTCTTTGTTTCAGTGGACTTTGGCGAAATATAATAGGTGTCTTTGTTTCAGTGGACTTTGGCGAAATATAATAGGTGTCTTTGTTTCAGTGGACTTTGGCGAAATATAATAGGTGTCTTTGTTTCAGTGGACTCAAGCTAAATAAAGCAACTTTTTTCAGTGGACTATGGCTAAATATGAGATTATTTTTCAGTGGACTCTGATTAAATAAAATTTTTCTTGTTTTCAGAGGACTCTGGTTGAATAAAATTTCCTTTGTTTTCTGAGGACTCTGATTAAATATAAAAGCTTTTCTTGTTTGCAGAGAACACTGATCAAATAATGCTTTTTTCGTTTTCAGAACTCTGGCTAAATGAAGCATTTCTCGTTTTCAGTTGACTCTAGCTAAATATAATAACTTTTCTTGTTTTTCAGTGAACTATAGCTTTCATTATTTCAGTGCATTCTAGCTGAATGTAGCAGTTTTTGTCGATAAAAAGACTTTTGCTTAGAGGTTTTTCCTTGTCTGTGTGATACCTGTCAATCTTCATGGGAATCGCTGACCAGTGACACTGTGTGCACGGCTGCAGCCCCTCACAAAACAAAACACAAAACACACAGCACAGCTGAAGCAGGCACAGTCTGGTTTGTCGCCATTGGCCATACTGACTGTTCAGTTCTGATTTCCCTCCTACTTTTACTTTTAGATTGATCTTTTTTCGTAAACAGATTAGTAATTATCGACCTCACCAGCTCACCAACTAACTAGCTTGACAAGTGTTTCAATAACTAACCAAGTAATCATGCATCAAAGTTGTACAACAAGTATGTATCTAGTTAGCCAAGCAAGTTATTATTAACTTAGTGTGTAGCTTACTAGCTAAATAGAGAAAATCCTGTATTTCTGATTTATAGATTTATTCATGTATGTATGTAATTATGTATGTATGTATGTATGTATGTATGTATGTATGTATGTATGTATGTATGTATGTATGTATGTATGTATGTATGTATGTATGTATGTTGGTATGGTATGGTATGGTATGGTATGGTATGGTATGGTATGGTATGGTATGGTATGGTATGGTATGGTATGGTATGGTAAGGTAAGGTAAGGTAAGGTAAGGTACGGTATGGTAAGGTAAGATAAGGTAAGGTAAGGTAAGGTAAGGTAATGTATGTGTGTATAATTGGCCTTCAATACTTGTGGGTTATCACAGTTCTTGATTAAACCATTCACAGTGGGGGCAACAGCAAATCCACAGGCTGTATGATCAGTGGCTTTTCCACTCATGGAATTCCACTTTACAGCTTCTTAAGAAAGCTAACAAGCTTGCAAACTGACTGAAATCTTAACTAACCATCTAACTAACTTCTTAACTAGCTAACAAGCTAGCCAACTGACCAATCAGTCAAATGAGGAACAAGCTAAGTATTTACCATTCTAAATAGCTAAATAGTAACTAGCCATCGTAAGTAACAACCTAACTTACCAGCTCATTAACTAAATGTCTGGCTCTCTGTCTAACTAACTATTTAGATAAGTACTAACCTGCTATGTGGCTAACTAAATATGTATCTAGCTAACAGTCTTACTAACTGAACAGCTCACTACTGAAATAGCTAACTAAATACTTAACAAGCTGAATATCCATCTAGTTACCTAACTAAATAGCTACCAAAGTGTGTAGCTAAGTTGCTAAATAGCTCACTAACTTACTAACTAACTTGCTAAATAGCTAACTAGTAGAATTATCAATATGTGCCTCACCCTTAATCCTGAGAACACAGAATGGTGTCAACTAGACGTGGGTTGGAATGACACCATAGTTATTCCTGAGAACAAAGAATGGTGTCACCTACACACAGCAGCAACAACACGACGATCATCCCTGAGAACAACAGAACAAAGAACGGTGTCACCTACACACAGCAGCAACAAGACCACGATCATCCCTGAGAACAACAGAACAAAGAACGGTGTCACCTACACACAGGGAGCACCCACAACACAACGTGCACAGCAGCAGAGTTTCAGGTTAGTTTTGTGTTGTGTGCTGTTATGTGCAGTTGGGTGTGTTTGTTGTGTTGTGTTTGTCTGTGTAGTGGGTGATTGGTTGGCTGGTTGATTAGTTGTTTGGTTGGTTAGCTCGCTGCTTAGTTTGTTTGTTGGTTGGTTGGTTGGTTGGCTGTTTGACGAAAAAATCGAACTGAATGTCAAAGTCATTCAGATGAGACTCAAAACCGAGGCCCCGTGTGTGAATGCACGCAGAACATCTTGCGCACCTGTTAAAACCCCATTCCACCTTTCGGAAGAGTAGGCCATCGTGTGCCGGAAGGAGTGGATGACAAAATTATAACAAACTAGCATGCACACAGGTGTCGTGTTTAGACACCATCCCTGAGGAAAAATCGGGGAGTTGGAGTCCCAGAGCGGCTCGGGGCTGTAGGTATATGGCAACGTTTTGGTGGCTCTTGCGACGGTACTGGAACCATTCGTATCGGTCAATGCCCTTCCAATGGATCATTCCAGTGCCGTGGAGAGGGGGGGTCTGCTGCATGGGTAACAGCTTGCCCTCCATACATACTTGCCCATGCTTTGCGCTCTAAAGACTAGAGCGCAACTCGTCTTCCGAGACTGATGAGTGCCTACTACTACTACTACTACTACTACTGGTTGGCTGGTTTGATAATTTGTTGGTTGGTTGGTTTGTTGGATGGTTGGTTGGTTGGTTTGTTGGCTGGTTGGTTGGTTACTTCGTTGGTTAGTTGGTTGGTTGGGTGGGTGGTTGTTAGGTTGGTTTGTTGTCTGGTTTGATGATTAGTTGGTTGGTTAGTTGGTTGGTTAGTTGGTTGGTTAGTTGGTTGGTTGGTCGGTTGGATGGATGGGTAGTTGGTTGGTTTATTGGTTGGTTGGTTGGGTGGGTGGATGGTTGGCTGGTTGGCTGGCTCGCTGGTTGGTTGGCTGGTTGGCTGGTTTGTTGGTCGGTTGGTTCGAATGGTAGGTTTGATGTTTTGGATGATTGGTTGATTGGCTGCTTGGCTGGATTGTTGAAGGAATGCTTGATGTGTGGGTTGGTTTCTTGGTTGGTTAGTAGTTTTTTTGTTGTTGGTTGGTTGTTTAGATGATGGTTGGATGGTTGATTGTTTTTGGTTGTATGCTGTGCTGGTTTTCAGTATTTTTAGTTTTTAGTATCATTACTCAAACTTTTTCAATGGAAGCCAAGCTAGCTACCTAGGATAGTCTACTTTAACAAAAAGAAAACCCATATGTTACGTTTGCTAAAAGGAAACTAATTAGCTAACTAGTTGAATAAAAAGCTACCTACGTAATAAAGCTACTATATATATAGCTAAATGTATAACTATATAAATGCATATCTAATTAACCAAGTAACTATCTGACTAGCTAACTAATGAAAATACCAAGAAAATAGGTAGCGAAAGTCATCATTACAAAACTAACGAAATAGTAAAGTAGCTTGCTTATGAACTAACTTCATAGCTAACTAATATAATAAGAAAGGTAACTAAAAATGAAAAGGAAAACAAACTAGCTACCTCACTTCATATCCTACAAACTAACAAACAAAAAACTAACAAAGTAAAGAACTATCTATGTAAATAGGTAACTTAACAGCAAACTAATAGAAAACAATGGCTAACTACTTCACTATATAGAGATAACTATAACTATCTAGAAACTAAATGAATCATACACTAACTAATTAACTAGCTACCTATCCATTTAAGGAACTAAGTAACTACCTGTAGATGGCTGGCTGGGTAGCTGGTTACCAGTGTGGATAGTTGAGTGGTTTGCTGGAAAGGTGGTAAGCCTGTTACCTTGCTGATTGCTTGACTTTTTTGTATATGCTGATTGCAGGGTCTGTTGACTCGTAAACTAAAAACTAAAGAAATACTGTCAGGTTTTGTTTGTTTTTGTAGAAAGGTTTCCTTCTTAGACTGTGCTTTTATCAAGAATAGATTTATTTGTTTTATATTTACATATTCCTCTCTCTGTTCTGTTATGTGATCAGAGAGAGGAATAGAGAGCACTGGTTGCCAAGTCTTAAGGGGTGCCCCCATGGTTGCCAGACTAAGGGATAGATAGATATTTACATAAAAGGTGTCATTTTACTTAAAGCAATTGAAAATCGTATGGTTCCATCATCTTAGTGGGATGTTGATTAGTTGTGGTGATGTTGTGAATTGAGAGGATAATTAAAAAAGAGAGAGGGAGGGTAAGAGGGAGGGAGGGAGAGAGAGAGAGAGAGGAGAGAGAGAGAGAGAGAGAGAGAGAGAGAGAGAGAGAGAGAGAGAGAGAGAGAGAGAGAGAGAGAGAGAGAGAAAATTTAATCATGACAATCAGAGTAAAAATTTGTAGCTGTATAAAGGAACACAGAGGGAAATGTGATGACTGAAAGACCTGCAGATGTGCGTACTTACACACACATCACACACACACCTGCGTTTCCGTGCGCATGCGCGCGCTTTACGTGAATGTTGTGTAACTACCCTGGAAGCTTATTAACCATAGCTTGGGGAAAACAAGTGCTCTGACCATTGAGCTATCCTGTTGCCATGGACTCAGGAAAAACATAACAGCTTTTCTTGTTTTTTCAGTGGACTCTGGCTGTATATAATAGCTTTTCTTGTTTCAGTGGACTCTGGTTAAAAAAACAACTTTTTCATTGTTTCAGTGGACTCTGGCGCTATATAAATGCTTTTCTTGTTTCAGTGGACTCTGGCGAAATATAATAGGTGTTTCTGTTTCAGTAAACTCAGGCTAAATAAAACAACTTTTTCAGTGGACTCTGGCTAAATATGACATTATTTTTCAGTGGATTCTGATGAAATAAAATTTTTGTTTTCAGAGGACTCTTGTTGAATAACATTTCCTTCGTTTTCAGAGGACTCTGATTAAATATAAAAGCTTTTATTCAATGCAGGGAACTCTGATTAAGCTTTTCTTGTTTGCAGAGGACTCTGATCAAATAAAGCTTTTTTCGTTTTCAGAAGTCTGGCTAAATGAAGCATTTCTCGCTTTCAGTTGGCTCTGGCTAAATATAATAGCCCTTTTTGTTTTTTTAGTGAGCCATAGCTTTTATTGTTTCAGTAGATTCTGGCTGGATGTAGCAGTTTTTGTTGATAAATAGACTTTTGCTTTGAGGTTTTCCTTGCATGTGTGATAACTGTTAATCTTTTTTTTGTTGTTTTTGCTGCCTCGTCTTCTGTAATGCTCCCATACTGCTGTTCTCATGCTGCTCATTTCAATCTCCCCGCCACAGCCATACCCAGATTCGTTGTATCTCACCCCCCCGGGTCAGAAGTCCACAGGGAGCCCATCAATATTAGGCCGCCGCGGGGCCACCAGCCAGAGGGGCCCTGCACTTCTGCTGGGTCACTTTGTTGGTGTTCAGTGGTGCCTGTTCTGACCTAACATACGCAGGACACCACCTACTAAGCCCCCTACTAACGACAGTATTAGCTCAGTCGCGGAGCCAGACTGAGTGATCCACCCACCCAAGGTGGCGACCATCACAACGTCCCTCCAACGACCGCCTCCCCGCGAACCTCCAACCCCAAAGGCTTTGACACGAATTTACCACAGGCACAGAAGCGTATGGGGAAACCGAATCTGAGGTCACCATGAGACCAGAGCAACGGGGGCCACCGAATCAGAGGCAATTTTTATTATTGCATGATGATGAATGATGATGAGGATGATGTAATGATGCTGCTGTTGAGGTACATCCACTTTGAG
>CM060347.1:6357348-6359848 GCA_030674155.1 Stramonita haemastoma | reverse complement strand
ATGTGTGTGTGTTTGGGCTGAATGTTGCTTAATGTGTGTTTGGGCTGAATGTTGCTTTATATGTGTAAGGGCTGAATGTTGCTTAATGTTTGTTTGGGCTGATTGTTGCTTTCTCTGTGTACGGGCTGAATGTTGCTGAATGTGTGTTTGGGCTGAATGTTGCTGAATGTGTGTTTGGGCTGAATGTTGCTTTTTCTGTGTATGGGCTGGATGTTGCTTTCTCTGTGTATGGGCTGAATGTTGCTTTATTTGTTTTGGGGCTGAATGTTGCTCTATCTGTGTATGGGCTGAATGTTGCTTTCTCTGTGTATGGGCTGAATGTTGCTTTATTTGTTTTGGGGCTGAATGTTGCTCTATCTGTGTATGGGCTGAATGTTGCTTTCTCTGTGTATGGGCTGAATGTTGCTTAATGTGTGTTTGGGCTGAATGTTGCTTTATTTGCGTATGTTCTGAATGTTGCTTCATGTGTGTTTGGGCTGAATGTTCCTTTATTTGCGTATGGTCTGAATGTTGTCTTGTGTGTGTGTGTGGCCTGAATGTTGCTTAATGTGTGTGTGGTCTGAGTGTTGCTTTATGTGTGTTTGGTCTGAATGTTGCTTTATGTCTGTATGGTCTGAATGTTGCTTAACGTGTGTATGGGCTGAATGTTGCTTAATGTGTGTTTGGGCTCAATGTTGCTTAACGTGTGTTTGGGCTGAATGTTGCTTAATGTGTGTTTGGGCTGAATGTTGCTTTCTCTGTGTATGGGCTGAATGTTGCTTTGTCTGTGTATAGGCTGAATGTTGCTTTCTCTGTGTATGCGCTGAATGTTGCTTTGTCTTTGTAATGTCTGAACGTTGCTTAATGTGTGTATGGGCTGAATGTTGCTTTATCTGTATTTGGGCTGAATGTTGCTTTATCTGTGTATGGCTGAATGTTGCTTAATGTGTGTATGGGCTGAATGTTGCTTTATCTGTGTATGGCTGAATATTGCTTAATGAGTGTATGGGTTGAATGTTGCTTGATGTGTGTTTGGGCTGAATGTTGCTTTTTCTGTGTATGGGCTGAATGTTGCTTTATGTGTGTTTTGGTTAAATGTTGCTTTATCTGTAGTTAGGCTGAATGTTCCTTGATGTGTGTTTGGGTTGAATGTTGCTTAATGTGTGTATGGTCTAAATGTTGCTTTATCTGTGTATGTGCTGAAGATTGCTTTCTCTGTGTATGGGCTGAATGTTGCTTTCTCTGTGTAAGGGCTGAATGTTGCTTTCTCTGTGTATGGGCTGAATATTGCTTTCTCCGTGTATGGGCTGAATGTTGCTTTCTCTGTGTGTGGGCTGAATGTTGCTTAATGTGTGTATTGGCTGAATGTTGCTTTCTCCGGGTATGGGCTGAATGTTGCTTTCTCTGTGTATGGTCTGAATGTTGCTTTATGTGTGTTGGTGCTGAATGTTGCTTAATGTGTGTTTGGGCTGAATGTTGCTTAATGTGTGTTTGGGCTGAATGTTGCTTAATGTGTGTTTGGGCTGAATGTTGCTTAATGTGTGTTTGGGCTGAATGTTGCTTAATGTGTGTATGGGCTGAATGTTGCTTAATGTGTGTATGGGCTGAATGCTGCTTAATGTGTGTTTGGGTTGAATGTTGCTTAATGTGTCTTTGGTCTGAATGTTGCTTTATCTGTGTAATGGGCTGAATGTTGCTTTGTCTGTGTTTGGGCTGAATGTTGCTTAATGTGTGTTTGGGCTGAATGTTGCTTAATGTTTGTTTGGGCTGAATGTTGCTTAATGTTTGTTTGGGCTGAATGTTGCTTAATGTGTGTTTGGGCTGAATGTTGCTTAATGTGTGTTTGGGCTGAATGTTGCTTAATGTGTGTTTCGGCTGACTGTTGCTTAATGTGTGTCTGGGCTGAATGTTGCTTAATCTGTGTATGGGCTGAATGTTGCTTAATGTGTGTTTTGGCTGAATGTTGCTTTCTCTGTGTATGGGCTGAATGTTGCTTTCTCTGTGTATGGGCTGAATGTTGCTCTCTGTGTGTATGGGCTGAATGTTGCTTTATATGTGTATGGGCTGAATGTTGCTTTATCTGTGTTTGGGCTGAATGTAGCTTTATGTGTGTTTGGGCTGAATGTAGCTTTATGTGTGTTTGGGCTGAATGTTGCTTTCTCTGTGTATCGGCTGAATGTTGCTTTATCTGTATTTGGGCTGAATGTTGCTTTATATGTGTATGGGCTGAATGCTGCTTTATCTGTGTATGGGCTGAATGTTGCTTTATCTGTGTATGGGCTGAATGTTGCTTAATGTGTGTTTGGGCTGAATGTTGCTTAATGTGTGTTTGGGCTGAATGTTGCTTAATGTGTGTTTGGGCTGAATGTTGCTTAATGTGTGTTTGGGCTAAATGGTGCTTTCTCTGTGTATGGGCTGAATGTTGCTTTACCTGTGTATGGCTGAATGGGGCTTTCCTTGTGTATGGGCTGAATTCTGCTATATTTGTGTGTAAGTTGACTGTTGCTTTCTGTATGTGTGG
>CM060347.1:6297348-6352348 GCA_030674155.1 Stramonita haemastoma | reverse complement strand
TTGGTTTGGATGATAGGTATGTTGTTTTGGATGACTGGTTGGCTGGTTGTTTGGTTTGTGGGTTGCTTGGCTGGTTGGCTGGTTGTTTGGTTTGTTGGTTGTATGGCTGGTTGATTGGTTGGTTGGTTGGTTGGTTGGCTGGTTTATTGGATTAGTAGCTGGCTGGTTGGTTTGGATTTTGATAGGTTTGTTGTTTTGGCTGATTGGCTGAATGGGTGTTTGGTTGGTTGGTTGGTTGGTTGGTTGGTTGGTTGGTTGGTTGGTTGGTTGGTTGGTTGGTTGATTGGTTTAACAGCTGGTTGGTTGGTTTGGATGATGGGTTTGTTGTTTTGAATGAGTGGTTGTGTTTGTCTGTGTAGTTGGTAATTGGTTGGCTGGTTTGATTGTTGGTTGTTTAGCTGGTTAGCTGGTTGATAGGCTGGTTGTCTGGTTGGTTGACTGGTTGGTTGGTTTAAAAGTTGGCTAGCTGGTTTTGATTATGGTAGGTTTGTTGTTTTGGATGATTGGTTTGTTGGGTGTGTGGTTTGTTGAATGGTTTGTTGGTTGGTTGGTTGGTTGGTTCGCTGGTTCAATGGTTTAATAGCTGACTGGTTTGTTTGGATTATAATAGGTTTGTTGTTTTGAATGATTGGTTGTTTGGATGGTTGGTTGGTTGGTTGGTTGGTTGGTTGGTTGGTTGGTTGGTTTAATAGCTAGCTGGTTTGTTTGGATTATGATAGGTTTGTTGTTTTGGATGATTGGATGATTGGTTCTTTGTTTGGATTGTTGAAAGATTGCTTGGTGGGTGGGTTGGTTTCCTGGGTGGTTATTAGTTTGTTTTTTTTGTTTGGTTGGTTGGTTGTTTAGATGATGGGTGGATAATTGATTGTTTTTGCAAAATGCTCTGACCATTGAGCTATACTGTTGCCATGGAATCTGGCTATATATAATAGCTTTTCTTGTTTTAGTGGACTCTGGCTAGATATGACAGGTTTTCGTGTTTTTTGGTGGATTCTGGCAAAATGTAATGAGTTGGGATTTTTGTTTCAGTGGACTCAGGCTAAATACAACAGCTTAAATTTTTTTTTTTTTTTTGCAGAATCGGGCTAAATATGACAGTATTTTTCAGTGGACTCTGATTAATTTTTATTTTGTTTTGAGAGGAATCTGATTAAATAAAGTGTTTCTTGTTTTCAGGAAACTGGTCAAATGAAATTTTTCTTCTTTTCAGAGGACTCTGATTAAATAAAGCTTTTCTTGTTTGCACAGGACTCTGGTTAGATAAAGTTTTTTTTGTTTTCAGAGATCTGGCTAAATTAAGCATTTCTCATTTTCAGTTGACTGGCTCAATACGATGTCTTTTTATATTTCCAGTGGACTATAACTTTCATTATTTCAATGCCTTCTGGGTGAATGTAGCAATTTTTGTTGATAAACAGACTTTTGCTTTGAGGTTTTTCCATGTCTGTGTGATACCTGTCAATCTTCATGGGAATTGCTGACCAGTGACAATGTGTGCACGGCTGCAGCCCCTCATAAAACAAAACACAAAACACACAGCACAGCTGAAGCAGGCACAGTCTGGTTTGTCACCATTGGCCATACTGACTGTTCAGTTCTGATTTCTCTCCTACTTTTACTTTTAGATTGATCTTTTTTCGTAAACAGCTTAGTAATTATCTACCTCACCAGCTCACCAAGTAACTAGCTTGACAAGTGTTTAAATAACTAACCAACTAATCATGCATCAAAGTTGTACAGCAAGTAAGTATCTAGTTAGCCAAGCAAGATATTATTAACTTACTTAGTGTGTAGCTTACCAGCTAAACAAACAAAATCATGTATTTCCGATTTATAGATGTATGTATGTATGTATGTATGTATGTATGTATGTATGTATGTATGTATGTTTGTATGTTTGTATGTATGTATGTATGTATGTATGTATGTATGTATGTATGTATGTATGTATGTATGTATGCATGCATGCATGCATGCATGCATGTAATGTAATGTAATGTAATGTAATGTAATGTAATGTAATGTAATGTAATGTAATGTAATGTAATGTATGTGTGTATTATTGGCCTTCAACACTCGTGGTTTATCACAGTTCTTGATTAAACCATTCACATTGGGGGCAACAGCAAATCCACAGGCTGTATGATCAGTGGCTTTCCCACTCATGGAATTCCACTTTACAGCTTATTAAGAAAGCTAACAAGCTTGCAAACTAACTGAAATCTTAACTAACCATCTAACTAACTTCTTAACTAGCTAACAAGCTAGCCAACTGACCAATTAGTCAAATGAGGAACAAGCTAAGTATCTACCTTTCTAAATAGCTAAATAGTAACTAGCAATCGTAAGTAACAACCTAACTTACCAGCTTATTAACTAAATGTCTACCTCTCTGTCTAAATAACTAGTTAGATAAGTACTAACCTGCTATGTGGCTAACTAAATATGTATCTAGCTAACAGTCTTACTAACTAAACAGCTAACTACTGAAATAGCTACTAACTAAATACTTAACAAGCTGAATATCCATCTAGTCACCTAACTAAATAGCTAACAAAGTCTGTAGCTAAGTTGCTAAATAGCTCACTAACTTACTAGCTAACTTACTAAATAGGTAACTAGTAGAATTATCAGATTGTTCCTCACCCTGAATCCTGAGAACAAAGAATGGTGTCATCTACATGTGGAACAAACCACACCCCAACCAGTCCTGAGATCAAAGAATGGTGTCACCTACACATAGCAGCAACAACACGACGATCATCCCTGAGAACAACAGAACAAAGAACGGTGTCACCTACACACAGCAGCAACAACACCACGATCATCCCTGAGAACAACAGAACAAAGAACGGTGTCACCTACACATAGCAGCAACAACACGACGATCATCCCTGAGAACAACAGAACAAAGAACGGTGTCACCTACACATAGCAGCATCAACACGACGATCATCCCTGAAAACAACAGAACAAAGAACGGTGTCACCTACACATAGCAGCAACAACACGACGATCATCCCTGAGAACAACAGAACAAAGAACGGTGTCACCTACACACAGGGAGAACCCACAACACAACGTGCACAGCAGCAGAGTTTCAGGTTAGTTTTGTGTTTTGTGCTGTTATGTGCAGTTTGGTGTGTTTGTTGTGTTGCGTTTGTCTGTGTAGTGGGTGATTGGTTGGCTGGTTTAATGGTTGGTTGGTTAGTTGGTTAGTTGCTATGTTAGCTGGTTGCTTTGTTGGTTGGTTGGTTGGTTTAGCAGCTGGCTGGTTGTTTTGGATTATTAGTTTATTGGGTGTTTGGTTGGCTGGTTGTTTGGTTTGTTGGTTGTTTGGCTGGTTGGTTGGTTGGTTGGTTGGTTGGTTGGTTGGTTGGTTGGTTGGTTGGTTGGTTGGTTGGTTGGCTGGCTGGCTGGTTTATTGGATTAATAGCTGGCTTGTTGGTTTGGATTTTGATAGGTTTGTTGTTTCGAATGATTGCTTGATTGGGTGGTTGTTTGGCTGGTTGGTTGGTTGGTTTTTAATTGGTTTAACAACTGGTTGATTGGTTTGGATGGTGGGTTTGTTGTTTTGAATGATTGGTTGTGTTTGTCTGTGTAGTTGGTAATTGATTTGCTGGTTTGATTGTTGGTTGTTTAGCTGGTTAGCTGGTTGATAGGCTGGTTGTCTGGTTGGTTGACTTGTTGGTTGGTTTAAAAGCTGGCTGGCTGGTTTGGATTATGATAGGTTTGTTGTTTTGGATGATTGGTTAGTTGGGTGTGTGGTTGGTTGGATGGTTGGTTGGTTGGTTGGTTGATTGGTTGGTTCGCTGGTTCAATGGTTTAATAGCTGGCTGGTTTGTTTGGATTATGATAGGTTTGTTGTTTTGGATGATTGGTTGGTTGGGTGTGTGGTTGGTTGGATGGTTGGTTGGTTGGTTGGTTGGCTGGTTCATTGATTTGATAGTTGGCTGATTGGTTTGGATTATGATAGACTTGTTGTTTTGGTTGGTTGGTTGGTTGGTTGGTTGGTTGGTTTAATAGCTAGTTGATTGGTTTGGATGATAATTTTGTTGTTTTGGATGATTGGTTGATTGGTTCTTTGTTTGGATTGTTGAAGGATTGCTTGGTGGGTGGGTTGGTTTCCTGGGTGGTTTGTAGTTTGTTTTTTTGTTTAGTTGGTTGGTTGTTTAGATGATGGTTGGATAACTGATTGTTTTGCAAATGCTCTGACCATTGAGTTATACTGTTGACATGGACTCTGGCTATTATATAATAGCTTTTTTGGTTTTAGTGGACTCTGGCTATATATAATAGCTTTTCTTGTTTTTTGGTGGATTCTGGCAAAATGTAATAAGTTGTTTTTTTTGTTTCAGTGGACTTGGGTTAAATACATCATTTTTTTTATAGCAGATTCTAGCTAAATATGACAGTATTTTTCAGTGGACTCTGATTAATTTTGTTTTGTTTTGAGAGGAATCTGGTTAAATAAAGTGTTTCTTGATTTCAGGAGACTGGTTAAATGAAATTTTTCTTTTTTTCAGAGGAAGCTGATTAAATCAAGTTTTTCTTGTTTGCAGTGGACTGTCGTTAGATAAAGTTTTTTTCGTTTTCAGAAGACTGGCTAAATTAAGCATTTCTCATTTTCAGTTGACTGGCTGAAAACTATTTCTTTTTTGTTTTTAGTGGTCTATAACTTTCATTTCTTCATTGCATTCTTGCTGAATGTAGCAATTTTTGTTGATAAATAGACTTGTCCTTTGAGGTTTTTCCTTGTCTGTGTGCTACCTGTCAATCTTCATGGGAATTGCTGACCAGTGACAATGTGTACACAGCTGCAGCCCCTCACAAAACAAAACACAAATCACACAGCACAGCTGAAGCAGGCAGTCTGGTTTGTCACCATTGGCCATACTGACTGTTCAGTTCTGATTTCCCTCCTACTTTTACTTTTAGATTGATCTTTTTTTATAAACAGCTTAGTAATTATCTACCTCACCAGCTCACCAAGTAACTAGCTTGACAAGTGTTTAAATAACTAACCAACTAACAATGCATCAAAGTTGTACAGCAAGTATGTATCTAGTTAGCCAAGCAAGTTATTATTAACTTACTTAGTGTGTAGCTTACCAGCTAAACAAACAAAATCATGTATTTCCGATTTATAGATGTATGTATGTATGTATGTATGTATGTATGTATGTATGTATGTATGTATGTATGTATGTATGTATGTATGTATGTATGTATGTATGTATGTATGTATGTATGGAATGGAATGGAAAGTGTGTATTATTGGCCTTCAGCACACGTGGCTTATCACAGTTCTTGATTAAACCATTCACATTGGGGGCAACAGCAAATCCACAGGCTGTATGATTAGTGGCTTTCCCACTCATGGAATTCCACTTTACAGTTTATCAAGAAAGCTAACAAGCTTGCAATCTAACTGAAATCTTAACTAACCATTTAACTAACTTCGTAACTAGCTGACAAGCTAGCCAACGAACCAATTAGTCAAATGAGGAACAAGCTAAGTATCTACCTTTCTAAATAGCTGAATAGTAACTAGCAATCGTAAGTAGCAACCTAACTTACTAGCTCATTAACTAAATATCTAGCTCTCTGTCTAAATAACTATTTAAGTAAGTACTAACCTGCTATGTGGCTAACTAAATATGTATCTAGCTAACAGTCTTACTAACTAAACGTCTAACTACTGAAATAGCTAACTAAATACTAAACAAGCTGAATATCCATCTAGTTACTTAACTAAGTAGCTAACAAAGTCTGTAGCTAAGTTGCTACATAGCTCACTAACTTACTAACTAACTTGCTAAATAGCTAACTAGTAGAATTATCAATTTGTGCCTCACCCCTAATCCTGAGAACACAGGATGGTGTCAACTAGACGTGGGTTGGAATGACACCATAGTTATTCCTGAGAACAAAGAGTGGTGTTACCTACACGTGAGAGAAACCACAACACAACCATCCCTGAGAACAAAGAACGGTGTCACCTACACATAGCAGCAACAACATGACGATCATCCCTGAGAACAACAGAACAAAGAACGGTGTCACCTACACATAGCAGCAACAACATGACGATCATCCCTGAGAACAACAGAACAAGAACGGTGTCACCTACACATAGCAGCAACAACACCACGATCATCCTGAGAACAACAGAACAAAGAACGGTGTCACCTACACACAGGGAGCACCCACAACACAACGTGCACAGCAGCTGAGTTTCAGGTTAGTGTTGTGGTTTGTGCTGTTATGTGCAGTTGAGTGTGTTTGTTCTGTTGCGTTTGTCTGTGTAGTGGGTGATTGGTTGGCTGGTTTGATGATTGGTTGGTTGGCTGGTTGGTTGGCTGGTTGGTTGGTTGGTTAGTTGCTTTGTTAGCTGGTTGCTTTGTTGGCTGGTTGGTTGGTTGGTTTAGCAGCTGGCTGGTTGTTTTGGATTATTAGTTGATTGGGTGTTTGGTTGGTTGGCTGGTTGGTTTGTTGGTTGGTTGGCTGGTTGATTTGTTTGTTGGTTGGTTGGCTGGTGTGTTTGTTGGTTGATTGGTTGTTTGGGTGTTTGGTTGGTTGACTGGTTGGCTGGTTGGTTGGTTGGTTGTTTGGTTGGTTGACAGTTGGTTCGTTGGTCAGTTGGTTGGTTGGTTGGTTGGTTGATTGGCTGGTTGGTTGATTGGTTGGTTGGTTGGTTGGTTTGTTGGCTGGTTGATTGATTTGGATGATAGGCTCGTCGTTTTAGATGATTTATTGATTGGCCCTTTGGATGGTTGAAAGATTGCTTCGTTGGTGGGTTGGTTTTTTGGTTGGTTGGTTTGTTTGGTTGGTTGATTGGTTGGTTGTTTAGATGATGGTTGGATGGTTGATTGTTTTTGGATGTATGCTGTATTGGTTTTCAGTATTTTCAGTTTTTAGTATCCTTATCCTAACTTTTTTCAATGGAAGCCAATCCTGCTACGTAGGATAGTCTACTCCAATAATAAGAAAATCTCTATGTAACGTTTACTAAAAGGAAACTAATTAATTAACAGAGACAGATTTAATCATGACAACTAGAGTAAAAATTTGTAACTGTTTAAAGGAAAACAGAGGGAAACGTGATGACTAAAAGGCCTGCAGATGTGAGTACATACACACACACACACACACACACACACACACACACACACACACACACACACACACACACACACACACACACACACACACACACACACACACACACGCACACACACACACACACACACACACACCTCACACACACACACACACACACACACACACACACACACACACACACACACACACACACGCACGCACGTGCATGTGCGCGTGCGCGATCCCACTGTACGTGAATGTTGTGTAACTACCCTGGAAGCTTCTTGGGGAAAACAAGTGCTTGGAGAAAACAAGTGCTCTGACCATTGAGCTATCCTGTTGCCATACACTGGACAAAATATAACAGCTTTTTTTGTTTTTCAGTGGATTCTGGCTATATATAATAGCTTTTCTTGTTTCAGTGGACTCTGGTTTAAAGGATTTGTCTTTGTTTCAGTGGACTCTGGCGCTGTATAAATGCTTTTCTTGTTTCAGTGGACTCTGGCGAAATATAATAGGTGTTTTTGTTTCAGTGGACTCTGGCTGAATAAAACAACTTTTTCAGTGGACTCTGGCGAAATATTACAGTATTTTTCAGTGGACTCTGATTAAATAATAAGTGTTCTTGTTTCAGTGGACTCTGGCATCATATAAATGCTTTTCTTGTTTCAGTGGACTCTCGTTAAAAGACTTTGTCTTTGTTTCAGTGAACTCTGGCGCTATATAAATGCTTTTCTTGTTTCAGTGGACTCTGGCGAAATATAATAGGTGTTTTTGTTTCAGTGGACTTAGGCTAAATAAAAAAACTTTTTCAGTGGACTCTGGTGAAATATAATAAGTGTTCTTGTTTCAGTGGACTCAGGCTAAATATCACAGTATTTTTCAGTGGACTCTGGTTGAATAAAATTTCTTTTCAGAGGACTGATTAAATATGAAAGCTTTTCTTGTTTTCAGAGGACTCTAATTAAATAAAGCTTTTTTCGTGTACAGAAATCTGGCTAAATAAAGCATTTCTTGTTTTCAGTTTAGTCTGCTTAAATGCAAAAGCTTCTTTTTGCTTTCAGTGAACCAGAACCTTTATTGTTTTAGTGCATTCTAGCTGAATGTAGCAATTTTTGTTGATAACTAGACTTTTGCTTTGAGGTTTTTCCTGGTCTGTGTGATACCTGTCAATCTTCCTGGGAATTGCTGACCAGTGACAATGTGTGCACAGCTGCAGCCCCTCACAAAACAAAACACAAAACACACAGCACAGCTGAAGCAGGCACAGTCTGGTTTGTCACCATTGGCCATACTGACTGTTCAGTTCTGATTTCCCTCCTACTTTTACTTTTAGATTGATCTTTTTTCGTAAACAGCTTAGTAATTATCTACCTCACCAGCTCACCAACTAACTAGCTTGACAAGTGTTTCAATAACTAACCAACTAATCGTGCATCAAAGTTGTACAGCAAGTATGTATCTAGTTAGCCAAGCAAGTTATTATTAACTTCCTTAGTGTGTAGCTTACCAGCTAAACAAACAAAATCATGTATTTCTGATTTTTATAGATGTATGTATGTATGTATGTATGTATGTATGTATGTATGTATGTATGTATGTATGTATGTATGTATGTATGTATGTATGTATGTAATGTAATGTAATGTAATGTAATGTATGTGTGTATTATTGGCCTTCAACACTCGTGGTTTATCCCAGTTCTTGATTAAACCATTCACATTGGGGGCAACAGCAAATCCACAGGTTGTATGATACAGTGGCTTTCCCACTCATGGAATTCCACTTTACAGCTTATTAAGAAAGCTAACAAGCTTGCAAACTCACTGAAATCTTAACTAACCATTTAACTAACGTCTTAACTAGCTAACAAGCTAGCCAACTGACCAATTAGTCAAATGAGGAACAAGCTAAGTATCTACTTTTCTAAATAGCTAAATAGTAACTAGCAATCGTAAGTAACATCCTAACTTACTAGCTCATGAACTAAATATCTAGTTCTCTGTCTAAATAACTATTTAAATAAGTACTAACCTGCTATGTGGCTAACTAAATATGTATCTAGCTAACAGTCTTACTAACTAAACAGGTAACTACTGAAAAAACTAACAAAATACTTAACAAGCTGAATATCCATCTAATTACCTAACTAAATAACTAACAAAGTCTGTAGCTAAGTTGCTAAATAGCTCACTAACTTACTAACTTGCTAAATAGCTAAGTAGTAGATATATCAATTTGTGCCTCACCCCTAATCCTGAGAACACAGAATGGTGTCAACTAGACGTGGGTTGGAATGACACCATAGTTATTCCTGAGAACAAAGAGTGGTGTCACCTACACGTGAAAGAAACCACAGCACAACCAGCCCTGAGAACAAAGAACGGTGTCACCTACACATAGCAGCAACAACATGACGATCATCCCTGAGAACAACAGAACAAAGAACGGTGTCACCTACACATAGCAGCAACAACACCACGATCATCCCTGAGAACAACAGAACAAAGAACGGTGTCACCTACACATAGCAGCAACAACATGACGATCATCCCTGAGAACAACAGAACAAAGAACGGTGTCACCTACACACAGCAGCAACAACACCACGATTATCCCTGAGAACAACAGAACAAGAACGGTGTCACCTACACATAGCAGCAACAACACCACGATCATCCCTGAGAACAACAGAACAAAGAACGGTGTCACCTACACACCGGGAGCACCCACAACACAACGTGCACAGCAGCAGAGTTTCAGGTTAGTTTTGTGTTTTATGCTATTATGTGCAGTATGGTGTGTTTGTTTGTTGCGTTGTTGTCTGTGTAGTGGGTAACTGGTTGGCTGGTTTGATGACTGGTTGGTTGGTTGGTTGGTTTGTTAGCTGGTTGGTTGGTTGGTTGGTTGGTTGGTTTATTGGTTTAACAGCTGGCTGGTTGGTTTGGATGATAGGTATGTTGTTTTGGATGATTGGTTGGCTGGTTGTTTGGTTTGTGGGTTGTATGGCTGGTTTATTGGATTAATAGCTAGCAGGTTGGTTTGGATTTTAATAGGTTTGTTGTTTTGCATGATTGGTTGATTGGGTATTTGGTTGGTTGGTTGGATGGCTGGTTGCTTGGTTGGTTTGTTGATTGGTTTAACAGCTGGTTAATTGGTTTGAATGATGCGTTGATTGTTTTGAATGATTGGTTGTGTTTGTCTGTGTTGTTGGTAATTGGTTGGTTGGTTTGATTGTTGGTTGTTTAGCTGGTTAGCTGGTTGCTTGGTTGGTTTGTTGGCTGGTTTATTGGTTTAATAGCTGGCTGGTTGGTTTGGATTATGATAGGTTTGTTGTTTTAGATGATTGGTTGATTGGTTCTTTGTTTGGATTGTTGAAGGATTGCTTGGTAGGTGGGTTGGTTTCCTGGGTGGTAATGTAATAAGTTCTTTTTTTTGTTTCAGTGGACTCGGCCTAAATCCATCAGCTTTTTTCTGTTGTTGTTGTTTTTTTTTTAGCAGAATCTGGCTAAATATGACAGTATTTTTCAGTGGACTCTGATTAATTTTCTTTTGTTTTGAGAGGAATCTGGTTAAATAAAATGTTTCTTGTTTTCAGGAGGCTAGTTAAATAAACATTTTCTTCTTTTCAGAGGACTCTGATTAAATAAAGCTTTTCTTGTTTGCAGAGGACTCTGGTTAAAAAAGCTTTTTTCATTTTCAGAAGACTGGCTAAATGAAGCATTTCTCATTTTCAGTTGACTGGCTAAACACGATGTCTTTGTTTTCAGTGGACTATAACTTTCATTGCTTCAGTGCGTTCTAGCTGAATGTAGCAATTTTTGTTGATAAATACACTTTTGCTTTGAGGTTTTTCCTTGATTGTGTGACACCTGTCAATCTTCATGGGAATTGCTGACCAGTGACAATGTATGCACGGCTGCAGCCCCTCACAAAACAAAACACAAAACACACAGCACAGCTGAAGCAGGCACAGTCTGGTTTGTCGCCATTGGCCATACTGACTGTTCAGTTCTGATTTACCTCACCAGCTCACCAACTAACTAGCTGGACAAGTGTTTAAGTAACTAACCAACTAGTCATACATCAAAGTTGTACAGCAAGTATGTATCTAGTTAGCCAAGTAAGTTATTATTAAGTTACTTAGTGTGTAGCTTACCAGCTAAACAAACAAAATCATGTGTTTCTGATTTTTGTATGTATGTATGTATGTATGTTATGTATGTATGTGTGTATGGATGGATGGATGGATGGATGGACGGACGGACGGACGGACGGACGGACGGACGGACGGACGGACGGACGGACGGACGGACGGACGGACGGACGGACGGACGGACGTATGTAATGTAATGTAATGTAATGTAATGTAATGTAATGTAATGTAATGTAATGTAATGTAATGTAATGTAATGTAATGTATGTGTGTATTATTGGCCTTCAACACTCATGGTTTATTACAGTTCTTGATTAAACCATTCACATTGGGGGCAACAGCAAATCCACAGGCTGTATGATCAGTGGCTTTCCCACCCATGGAATTCCATTTTACAGCTTCTTCAGAAAGTTAACAAGCTTGCAAACTAACTAAAATCTTAACTAACCATTTAACTAACTTCTTAACTAGCTAACAAGCTAGCCAACTTACCAATTAGTCAAATGAGGAACAAGCTAGGTATCTACCTTCCGAAATAGCTAAATAGTAACTAGCAATCGTGAGTAACAACCTCACTTACTAGCTCATTAACTAAACATCTAGCTCTCTGTCTAAATAACAATTTAAATAAGTACTAACCTGCTATGTGGCTAACTAAATAGACTCTATGTATCTAGCTAACAGTCTTACTAACTAAACAGCTACCTACTGAAATAGCTAACTAAATACTTAACAAGCTGAATATCCATCTAGTTACCTAACTAAATAGCTAACAAAGTCCGTAGCTAAGTTGCTAAATAGCTCACTAACTACTAACTAACTTACCAAATAGCTAACTAGTAGAATTATCAGATTGTTCTTCACCCTTAATCCTGAGAACAAAGAATGGTGTCACCTACACGTGGGAAAAACCACAACACAACCATCCCCGAGAACAAAGAATTGTGTCACCTACACATAGTAGCAACAACACAACATCCCTGAGAACAACAGAACAAAGAACGGTGTCACCTACACACAGCAGCAACAACACCACGATCATCCCTGAGAACAACAGAACAAAGAACGGTGTCACCTACACACAGGGAGCACCCACAACACAATGTGCACAGCAGCAGAGTTTCAGGTTAGTTTTGTGTTTTGTGCTGTTATGTGCAGTTGGGTGTGTTTGTTGTGTTGCGTTTGTCTGTGTAGTGGTGTGTGGTTGTTGGTTGGTTGTGTTGGTTGGTTGATGTTGGTTGGTTGGTTGTTGGTTGGTTGTGGTGTGGTTGGTGGTTGAGGGTGTGTTGGTTTTGTTTGGTTGGTGTGTGTTGGGTGTTTGGTGGTGTTGGTTGTGGTTGTGGGGTTTGGTAGTGGGTGGTTTGGTTGTGGTTTTGTTTGATGATTGGTTGGTTGGTTGTTGGTTGGTTGTTGGTTGGTTGATTGGTTTAGTTGGTTGTTGGTTTGGATTTGATTGGTTTTTGTTTTGGTATGATTGGTGGTTGTTTTTGTTGGTTTGTTGGTTATTGGTTGGTGGTTGATTAGTTGGTTGGTTGGTTGGTTGGTTGGTTGGTTGGTTGGTTTAGCAGCTGGCTTGTTGTTTTGGATTATTAGTTGATTGGGTGTTTGGTTTGTGGGTTGCTTGGCTGGTTGGCTGGTTGTTTGGTTGGTTGTTGGTTGGTTGGTTGACTGGCTGGTTTATTGGATTAATAGCTGGCTGGTTGGTTTGGATTTTGATAGGTTTTTCGTTTCGAATGATTGGTTGGTTGGTTGGTTGGTTGGTTTGTTGGTTGGTTGATTGGTTTAACAGTTGGTTGATTGGTTTGGATGATAGGTTTGTTGTTTTGGATGATTGGTGGTGTTTGTTCTGTTGCGTTTGTCTGTGTAGTGGGTAATTGGTTGGCTGGTTTGATGATTGGTTGTTTAGCTTGTTAGCTGGTTGATTGGCTGTTTGGCTGGTTGGTTGACTGGTTGGTTTGTTTAAAAGTTGGCTGGCTGGTTTGGATTATGATAGGTTTGTTGTTTTGGATGATTGGTTAGTTGGGTGTGTGGTTGGTTGGATGGTTGGCTGGTTGGTTGGTTGGTTGGTTCACTGGTTCAATGGTTAAATAGCTGGCTGGTTTGTTTGGATTATGATAGGTTTGTTGTTTTGGATGATTGGTTTTTTGGGTGTGTGGTTGGTTGGATAGTTGGTTGGTTGGTTAGTTGGATGGTTGGTTGGTTGGTTGGTTGGCTGGTTCATTGGTTTAATAGCTTGCTGACTGGTTTGGATTATGGTAGATTTGTTGTTTTGGATGATTGGATGATTGGGTATGTTTTTGATTTGTTGGTTGTTTGGTTGGTTGGTTTAATAGCTAGTTGATTGGTTTGGATGATATTTTGTTGTTTTTGATGATTGGTTGATTGGTTCTTTGTTTGGATTGTTGAAGGATTGCTTGGTAGGTGGGTTGGTTTCCTGGGTGGTTAGTAGTTTGTTTTTTCGTTTGGTGGGTTGGTTGTTTAGATGATGGGTGGATAATTGATTGTTTTGCAAATGCTCTGACCATTGAGCTATACTGTTGCCATGGACTCTGGGTATATATATAATAGCTTTCCTTGTTTTTTGGCGGATTCTGGCAAAATGTAATAAGTTCTTTTTTTTGTTTCAGTGGACTCGGCCTAAATACATCAGCTTTTTTCTGTTTTTTTTTTTTTTAGCAGAATCTGGCTAAATATGACAGTATTTTTCAGTGGACTGTGATTCATTTTCTTTTGTTTTGAGAGGAATCTGGTTAAATACAATGTTTCTTGTTTTCAGGAGACTGGTTAGCTGAAAATTTTCTTCTTTTCAGAGGACTCTGATTTAATAAAGCTTTTCTTGTTTGCAGAGGACTCTGGTTAGATAAAGCCTTTTTCGTTTTCAGAAGTCTGGCTAAATGAAGCATTTCTCATTTTCAGTTGACTGGCTCAATACGATGTCTTTTTTTAATTTTCAGTGGACTATAACTTTCATTGTTTCAGTGCATTCTAGCTGAATGTAGCAAATTTTGCTGATACATAGACTTTTGCTTTGAGGTTTTTCCTTGTCTATGTGATACCTGTCAATCTTCATGGGAATTGCTGACCAGTGACAATGTGTGCACGGCTGCAGCCCCTCACAAAACAAAACACAAAACACACAGCACAGCTGAAGCAGGCACAGTCTGGTTTGTCGCCATTGGCCATACTGACTGTTCAGTTCTGATTTCCCTCCTACTTGTACTTTTAGATTGATCTTTTTTTTCGTAAACAGCTTAGCAATTATCTACCTGACTGGCTCAGCAACTAACTAACTAGATAGGTGTCTAAGTAACTAACCAAATAATCATGTATCTAACTTATGAAAATACGTATGTAACATTTGCTAAAAGGAAACAGCTCCCTGATATTTTCCCTAATACTAAAACTGTTTTGACACCTTCCTTGACCTCTTAATATCTGTAAAGCGCAAAAAACAATGTTACGTACATTATCAGTAAATGCAGTTTGAAGATAGACACAAGAAGGAAAGATGATGACAGTAAGCAGCAGTTGTGCATATTTACAAAGAACCAAGTGCATGTGTGTCTAGTAACACACACACACACACACACACACACACACACACACACACACACACACACACACACCACACACACACACACACCACACACACACACACACACACACACCACACATGCACACACACACACAACACCACACACATACACACCCACACCCACACCATCACACACACACACACACACCACACACACACACACACACACACACACACACACACACAACACACACACACACACACACACACACACACACACACACACACCACAACACACACACACACACACACGTGATATTTGTCTTCTCTTTTGTATGAGCTGATGGCTGATTTTCTTATGTATGCTAAGGATTTTTTCATTTTGTAGTTTGTGGAGTCAGTGTTTCTTTCTCTGTGTATGGGCTGACTGTTTCTTTCTCTGTGTATGGGCTGAATGTTGCTTTGTCTGTATTTATACTAAATATTTGCTTTATTTCAGAACGGGCTGGATATTGCTTCATCTGTGCATGGTCTGAATGTTGCTTTATTTGTGTATGGTCTGAATGTTGCTTAATGTGTGTTTGGGCTGAATGTTGCTGAATGTGTGTTTGGGCTGAATGTTGCTTAATGTGTGTTAGGGCTGAATGTTGCTTGATGTGTGTTTGTTCTGAATGTTGCTTTATATGTGTGTGGGCTGAATGTTGCTTTGTGTAATGTCTGAATGTTGCTTTATCTGAGTAATGTCTGAATGTTGCTTTATCTGTGTGTTGGCTGAATGTTGCTTTCTCTGTGCATGGGCTGAATGTTGCTTTCTCTGTGCATGGGATGAATGTTGCTTTCATTGTGTATGCTCTGAATGTTGCTTTCTCTGTGTGTGGGCTGAATGTTGCGTTATTTGCGTATGGTCTGAATGTTGCTTAATGTGTGTTTGGGCTGAATGTTGCTTAATGTGTGTTTGGGCTGTATGCTGCTTAATGTGTGTTTGGGCTGAATGTTGCTTTATCTGTGTATGGGCTGAATGTTGCTTTCTCTGTGTATGGGCTGAATGTTGCTTAATGTGTGTATGGGCAGAATGTTGCTTTGTCTGTGTATAGGCTGTATGCTGCTTAATGTGTGTTTGGGCTGAATGTTGCTTTCTCCGTTTATGAGTGAATTGGGCTTTTTCTGTGTATGGGCTGAATGTTGCTTTCTCTGTGTATGGGATGAATGTTGCTTTGTCTGTGTATAGGCTAATTGGAGCTTTCTTTGTGTACGGGCTGACTGTTGCTTTCTCTGTGTATGGGCTGAATGTTGCTTTCTCTGTGTATGGGCTGAATGTTGCTTTCTCTGTGTATGGACTGAATGTTGCTTTATCTGTATTTATACTAAATATTTGCTTTATTTCTGAATGGGCTGAATATTGCTTCATCTGTGTGTGGTCTGAATGTTGCTTTATTTGTGTATGATCTGAATGTTGCTTAGTGTGTGTTTGGGCTGAATGTCGCTTTATGTGTGTGTGGGGGCTGAATGTTGCTTTATCTGTGTATGGGCTGTTTGTTGCTTTCTTTGTGTATGGGCTGAATGCTGCTTTCTCTGTGTATGGGCTGTTTGTTGCTTTCTTTGTGTATGGGCTGAATGCTGCTTTCTCTGTGTATGGGCTGAATGTCGCTTTATTTGTGTATGGTCTGAATATTGTATTCTCTGTGTATGGTCTGTATGTTGCTTTCTCTGTGTATGAGCTGAATGTTGCTTTCTGTGTGTATGGGCTGAATGTTGCTTTCTCTGTGTATGGGCTGAATGGTGCTTTCTGTGTGTATGGGCTGAATGTTGCTTTCTGTGTGTATGGGCTGAATGTTGCTTTCTCTGTGTATGGGCTGAATGTTGCTTAATGTGTGTATGGGCTGAGTGGTGCTTTCTTTGTGTATGGTCTGAATGTTGCTTTATCTGTGTATGGGCTGCTTGTTGCTTTGTCTGTGTAATGTCTGAATGTTGCTTTCTCGGTGTATGAGCTGAATGTTGCTTTCTCTGTGTATAGGCTGATTTGAGCTTTCTTTGTGTACCGGCTGAATGTTGCTTTGTCTGTGTATAGGCTGAATGTTGCTTTCTCTGTGTATGGTCTGAATGTTACTTTCTCTGTGTATGGTATGAATGTTGCTTTATCTCAATATGGTCTGAATGTTTCTTTCTCTGTGTATGGGCTGAATGTTGCTTAATGTGTGTTTGGGCGGAATGTTGCTTAATGTGTGTATGGGCTGAATGTTGCTTAATGTGTGTATGGTCTGAATGTTGCTTTCTCTGTGTATGGGCTGAATGTTGCTTAATGTGTGTATGGGCTGAATGGTGCTTAATGTGTGTTTGGGCTGAATGGTGCTTAATGTGTGTTTGGGCTGAATGTTGCTTAATGTGTGTTTGGGCTGAATGGTGCTTTGTCTGTGTAATGTCTGAATGTTGCTTTATCTGTGTATAGGCTGAATGTTGCTTTCTCTGTGTATGGTCTGAATGTTGCTTTCTCTGTGTATGGGCTGAATGTTGCTTAATGTGTGTATGGGCTGAGTGTTGCTTAATGTGTGTTTGGGCTGAATGGTGCTTAATGTGTGTGGGCTGAATGTTGCTTTCTCTGTGTATGGGCTGAATGTTGCTTTGTATGTGTAATGTCTGAATGTTGCTTTCTCTGTGTATGGGCTGAATGTTGCTTTCTCTGTGTATGGGCTGAATGATGCTTAATGTGTGTATGGGCTGAATGTTGCTTAATGTGTGTATGGGCTGAATGTTGCTTAATGTGTGTATGGGCTGAATGTTGCTTAATGTGTGCTTGGGCTGAATGTTGCTTTATCTGTGTATGGGCCGAATTCTGCTATATTTGTGTGTAAGTTGACTGTTGCTTTCTGTATGTGTGGGCTAAAATGCTGTCCTTGTGTTTGTGTTCATTTTTACCTGTGATGGGCACAGGCTGGTGAGTCACACTATGTGCATGCCTTCACAGTGCAAACAGTGAGAGTCATTGCATCAGCATCACACAAAACACAACATATATATATATGACAATGTGCACAGCTGAAGCAGGCATCATCCATTGTGTCTCTGATGAAGACATTGGATGGGAAGAGTCTGATTTCCTTCTTATTTTCAACTGCAGAGTTAATATGTGTGTGATATATCCAGTGTAACTGGATTAACACGTATACAAGAAAATAATTATTGTTTGTACTGTTGTTGGTTATTGGTTGGAGAGCTAACACCTGAGTAGCTTGTACGATATTTGTGATATTGCTAGAAAGATTTATACAAGTTTTGAAAATGTTATTAATCGAGTAGCGTGCCTATTTGCAATACTTCCGAATAGCATATAAGTAGCTCAGTAGTAAAGACTCTAGCTTAACTGTTAGCTTTAGTTGTGACCAACATGTTTACATCGGCTCATTACTGAGGTAGCCTCTGTGGCAATTCAGTTGAAGTCCTAATAGCTGCTGAAGCTTCTCAACTATTAGACTCGAACCCCACCCCGTCAATAGTTTAGGTTGTTTTTGGTTAGAGTATTTTGATAAAAGTAAAGAGTAAAACTGGCTGAGCGATCTGTCATGGATTGGGTTGGTCTGGTACTGGTTTGCATACTTAGTTTGAATGATTTCTCACTCACAGTAGATTGTGAATGAAGGTAAGTGACACAGTGTGTTGGTTGTTGGTTGGTTGGTTGTCTGGTTAGAAGGATGGTTGGTTGGTTGGTTGGTTTGTTGTCTGGTTAGAAAGATGGTTGGTTGGTTGGTTGGTTTGTTGGCTGGCTGGCTGGTTGGTTAGTTGGCTGGCTGGTTGGTTGGTTAGTTGGCTGGTGGTTAGTTGGTTGGTTGGTTGATTGGTTGATTGGTTGGTTGGTTGATTGATTGGTTGATTGGTGGTTGGTTGATTGGTTGATTGGTTGGGTGGTTTGTTCGTAGGCTGGTTTGATGATTAGTGATTGATGATTGATGTTTGGTGATTAAATTCAATGTATTATTGGTTGGCTGGTTAGTTGGTTGGTTGGTTGGTTGGTTGGTTGGTTGGTTGGTCGGTTGGCTGGCTGGCTGGATGGTGGTTAATTGGTTGGTTGGTTGGTTGGTTGGTGTGGTTGGTTATTACTCACTCACTTTTTACTCTTTCACTCACACACTCATTCACTCACTCACTCACCCACTCACTCACTCACTCGCTAACTAACTAGACAGGTAACTAACTAACCTACTAACAAACCTACTTGAAAATGTACAAAAGAACCAACCTTTTATCTAACTAAGCTACTAACTAACTAACCCAATAACTAACTAACCACTGAATGAAACTACTAATTAGTTTACTAGCTAGCTTACGAACTAACCAACCTACTAACTAACTAACCTACCAACTAACCTACAGGCTAACCTACTAACTTACTCACCATATAACCTACTAACTTACTAACTCACCTATTTACTGGCTAACCTACTAAACTAATAACTAACTGATTAGATAATCTACTAACTTCCCCATTAACTGACAAACCTACTAGCTAACCTACCAAGAACATCTTGCGCACACGTTAAATCCTGTCCGCTTTTCGTAAGAGTAGGCCATCGTGTTGCCGGTGGAACAGATGACATTTACAAAACGGCATACAACACGGGGACTGAATGTAAAAAAAGCACAAGAGTGCTTATCCCATTTATCCTCGATATAAAAGAATAAAAAAGAATAAACCAGCTAACTAAACTACTAACTACCTTCCAACTAACTAATTTACTAACTAACCTACTCACTAACTCGCCTACTAACCTACTAGGTAATCTACTAACTAAACCTAGTAACCACTCTACTAACTAACCCTTTTAAAACCTAACCTTCTAACTACCATACCATCTAACCCACTAATAACCATCCTTTTAACTATCCAAGCTACTAACTAATCTTATAGCTATCTAACCTACAAACATATTAACCTAATAACTAACAAAACTGGCCTAGGCCAAAAGTTGTGTCAGTTTTTGATGTCAGCTCATTGCCAAGGCCTACACTAAAATGTTGTGATGTTGTAAAATGTTGTGTTGAGATTGCCTTCAGCCATGACAATCTCTTAACAGAACAACCTGCACTTTCCTTTAAAGGAGAGAATAAATCCTCTGAAGTCAGAGTATGGCTGCCTATATGGCGAGGTACTTGAAAATAGTCATACACGCAAACTTTTCATTCAGTGTGCAGTTTCAATCTCACAGTGATTCCCAAGGTGGGATTAGTGAGTCAGAGGGCACATTCTGGGTGACCCCCCAGAGTGTTAAGCTGGGGAACAACAACAACAACAACTACTAACAAAACCAACTTAATAACTAACCTACCACCTCACTAATATAATTATTAGGAAATCTATTAAGCAACTAATCTATTAAGTAACCATTCTACTAACCTACTAACCAATTAACCTACTAACTAACCTACTAACTAACCTGCTTACATACTAACAAACCTACAAACTAACTAACCTACTAACTTACTAACTTACTAACAAACTAACCTACTAATAAACCAACCTACTAGCTTACTTACAAACTAACCTTATAACTAACCTACAAATTGAATACTTACTAAATGTGTAACCAAAAATCTAAGTGACCTACTAGCTAACCTACTAACTAACCTTATAACTAACCTACAAACTTCCTCAGCTTCTTACCTACTAGTTAACTAACCTAAAAACGTGGTCCCTATTAAGTAATTAACTTACTAACTACCATACTACCTAGCCGAGCTGCTAACTAAACTACTAACTAATGTATTATGTAACTAATCAATTTAATATATACACAACTGACTAAAAAAATTTATAACTAACTAACCTAGTAAGTAAACTACTAGCCAGCTAAAATACTGTCTAACTAACCCACCAACTAAGTAACTAAGTCTAACTCACTAACCAATGCAAACGCAAACGCAATTTTATTTTACGAGGGTAATAGATTAAGTTACAGGACTTTTTTTCATCCAGCAAACTACTAGTCAGATAATATACTATCTAACTAACCCACAAGCTAGGCTACTAACTCACTAAACAACTAAGAATGTAACTTACGAATTAACCTACTAAAAAAAATAACATACCAGCTAACCTTCTAACTAACCTTTAACCTACTAGCTAACTTATTAAGTAACCTACCAACAAACCTACCAACTAACCTACTGACAAACCTACAAACCAGCCAACGAACTAATGAACCTAGTAGCTAACTAACCTACTAACCAATGAAGCCAGTGACTGCCTAAACTACTATCGAACATACTATAAAACTAACTTACTTGCTAACCTACTAACCATTTATTCTAGTAATAATCATACTAACTAACTAACATACTAAGTAACAAACCTTGTAATAGACCTATTAACTATCTTACCAAGTAACTGACCTACTATTCAACCTACGAACTAGCTAACCTACTAACTAGCAAACCTACTATGAAACTAATATACAATTGTAACAAACCATTCTACTTACTAACTGGCCTACTATCTAACTAACCAGCTAACTAACCTACTAAATAACTAACCTACTAACTATCGTACTAACTAATGTGTATCTAACTAATTAACCTACTAAGAAACCAACCAATGAACTTACGTACTATATAACCTACTACCCACCTAACCTACTAGCTTACATACTAACTAATCTACTACCTAACAAACCAACTAACTAACATACTACATAATAAACCTACTAATTAACCTACTAACCAATCTACTAGTTAACTTACTAACTAACGTACTTACTAACAAACCTAGTAACTAGCCTGTTAAGTAACTAAGATACTAACTAAACCACTAAAAACCTATCAACTAACTAACCTACTGACTAACCTATTACCAAATGTGTTAACTACCTACTGGCTAACCTACTAACTAACCGACTAATATTACTAAATAGCGTAAAGCTTACCTTCTAACTAACTAACCTACTAGTTAACCTATTGGTTAACTAACGTACTAGCTAACATACTAACCTTATGAATAATAATAAAAAACCCAACTAACTAACCATCTAGATAACCTACTAACTTACCTACCGATAAATAACCTAGTATGTAACTAACCTAATAACCAAAAAACTTAACTAATTAACTAGCTAGCTAACTAACTAATAAAATAGCCAGGTAGCTAACAAACAAAATAGCCAGGTAGCTTACTAACCTACTAACTAGCCTACTAGAAGATATAATAAAGAACTAACCTTTTATCTAACTAACATACAAATTAACTAGCCTACTATCTAACTAACCTACCAGTAAAACTACTAATTGACCTACTATTTAGCTTACTTACTAACCAACCTACTAACTAACCAACCAACCAACTTACTGGCTAACCTTATGAATAAAAAAACCCAATCAACTAACCAACTAGATAACCTACTAGCTCACCTACTAATAAATAACCTAGTAGGTAACTAACCTAGTAACCAGATAACTTAATTAATTAACTAACTAGCTAACTAACTAATAAAATAGCCAGGTAGCTAACAAACAAAATAGCCAGGTAGCTTACTAACCTACTAACTAACCTACTAGAAGATATAATAAAGAAATAACCTTTTATCTAACATACAAATTAACTAACCTACTATCTAACTAACCTACCAGTAAAACTACTAATTGACCTACTATTTAGCTTATTAGCTAACCAATCTACTAACTAACCTACCTACTAACTAACTAGACTACTTACTAATCTTATAACTATCTAACTTACACACTTATTAACCTAATAACTAGCACAACTAACTTACTAACTAACCTACTAAATAACTAACATATTAGCAAACCTACTAAATAACCAATGTACTAACTAACCATCCTACTAAATAACCTAATAAGTAAAATACAAATTAACTAACTAAGCTACTAACTAGCTAACATACTAACAGATCAACAAACTAACGTACTAAGTACCCAAATAACGAACTAACCTATTAACTAATCAGCTTACTAGCTTACCAGCTAACTAACCTACAAGTTGAATAGCCCACTAAATATTAAGTAAAACAAAAAAATTAGGTGACCTACTAGCTAAGCTACTAACTAACATTATAAAAATCCTACAAACTACCTTAGCTACTTACCTACTGACTGACTATCATAACATCTTGTTACCATTTTAGGTAATTGACTTACTAACATACTACCTAGCTAAGCTGCTAAAGTTAGTTAGTTGTGCTAGTCATTAGGTTAATAAGTGAATAATTAGGTTAATAATCTGAATAACTCGGCTTTTGACTTTCTTTAGTGGTAGCTTAGTCACCAGAAAGTGATCATTTGATATGTATGTATGTATGTATGTATGTATGTATGTATGTATGTATGTATGTATGTATGTATGCATCCTTTGCATTGATGGTGTAGCGGTTGAACATGTGCATGAATACAAATATCTAGGTACTATTGTTGATGATAAACTGAACTTTAATGCTAACACAGATCTTTTAAATAAACAACCTTCCCGCATCTTTTTCCTTCAGAAACTCCGGAGTCTTCAAGTGAATTTTAAAGTTCTACAGAATTTCTATCGATGCTTTATTGAGTCTGTCCTTTCCTTTTCTTTAATTTGCTGGTACAGAAGCCTGACTGTAAAAAAACAAAAGTGTTGTGAACAAAATTGTTACAAGATGTGACAAAATTGTGGGCTGCGAGCAAATGAAACTGAATGATTTGTATGAATGCTGTGTGAGAGAGACAGAGCAAAAAAGATTTTAAGTGATGGTACTCAAGGGCTTGCAAAATATTTCTAACTCCTGCCTTCTCAAAAGCGCTACAGAGTACTTAAGTTTAAAACCTTGCGAAAAAAAAAGTGTTCTTCCCACCTCAATTCTGCTGGCTTAGTCAGAGCATGTAAAAAAAAAAAATCTGAACTAACCCAAAGCAGAGAGAGAGAGAGAGAGAAGAGAGAGAGAGAGAGAGAGAGAGAGAGAGAGAGAGAGGAGAGAGAGAGAGAGAGAGAGAGAGAGAGAGAGAGAGCTAGAGAGAAGCAAGTGATAGAGGAAGGGGGTGGGGGTGGGAGGCGAGGGAGAAACAGAGCTCAGCATGGAAAGGGACGGGACAATCTAAAGCATAGGGCCCTAGGGAAGCACTTTTTTTTTTTTAAACTGTCTTTTCATATCATACAATAATATGTTTTAGAAACTATTTGTTTTATGCCATAAAAATGTGTGCGCGTGTTATTATCTTAGACTGCTTAACATTTTAATAAAAGATTGTTACTTTCATTGACATTTTGTCTTATCATACGACTTTTTTTTAACAGGTTAAATAATTTAATATCAATAATAATGGTTTATTTCACAAAAATGTGTGCATATGTATGCAGTGTTTCCAACAGTGCGCGCGCCCGCGCGCGTGTGTGTGAAAGACCTGTGTGTGTGGTGTGTGTGTGTGTGTTTTTTTTATTCTTTTTTTTTTATATCGAGATAACAGAATAAGCAACATGTGCTTTTTTTCATCCGGTCCCCGTGTGTATGCAGTTTTTGTAAATATTGTCATCTGTTCCCACGGCACACGATGGCCTACTCTTACGAAAAGCGGAACAGGATTTAACGTGTGCGCAAGATGTTCTGCGTGCGTCGCACACGGCCTCGTTTAAAGTCTCATCCGAAGACTTTTGGAGAGTGGAGTCAGCACTGATGTTAACTCCAGAAGAAAATTCCTCGACCGGATTCGAACCCGGTCTTCAAATGCCAGCGCAATGTTCTGACCACTAGCTATCCGCCCCATTATGTGTGTGTGTGTGTGTGTGTGTGTGTGTGTGTGTGTGTGTGTGACCTGAATGCGTGAGCAAATTGGTGTGCGTAGGAATGGTTGATATTTTGTTTTGGTGAGTTTATGACTGGGTGAGGTATTGTTGAATTGTAGGTGATTTTTACATTATGATATATGCGAGCTGATGTTCGAATACTATGTGGTTGTTGTTGTTTTTTCCGTGAGGCTACTTTTTACATGTTTGGTTTTTATGTGTGGCATGTAACCGGCGTGAATTTCTCTATGAGATAATAAAGTATTTTTGAATTTGAATCGAATTTTGAATTTGAATTTGAATTTGAATGTATGTATGTATGTATGTATGTATGTATCAGAGAGAGAGAGAGAGAGAGAGAGAGAGAGAGAGAGAGAGAGAGAGAGAGAGAGAGAGAGAGAGAGAGAGAGAGAGAGAGAGAGAGAGAGAGATTTTATTTGATTTACTCTTATATCGAGGATAATGGGATAAGCACTCTTGTGCTTTTTTACATCTAGTCCCCGTGTGTATGCAGTTTTGTAAATGTCATCTGTTCCCACCGGCACACGATGGCCTACTCTTACGACAAGCGGAACAGGATTTAACGTGTGTGCAAGGTGTTCTGCGTGCGTTCGCACACGGACCTCGGTTTAAAGTCTCATCCGAAGGACTTTTGGGGAGAGTGGAGTCAGCACTGAAGTTAAACTCCAGGAGAAAAATCTCCTCGACTGGACTCGAACCCGGGTCTTCAAGTTGCCAGCGCAATGTTCTGACCACTAAGCTATCCGAGAGACTTATTTATTTATTCTTTTATATCGAGGATAACAGAATAAGCAATTATGTGCTTTTTTTCATCCGGTCCCCGTGTGTATGCAGTTTTGTAAATAATGTCATCTGTTCCCACCGGCACACGATGGCCTACTCTTACGACAAGTGGAACAGGATTTAACGTGTGCGCAAGGTGTTCTGCGTGCGTTCGCACACGGGGCCTCGGTTTAAGGTCTCATCCGAAGGACTTTTGGGGAGAGTGGAGTTAGCACTAAAGTTAACTCCAGGAGAAAAATCTCCAGCCCAATGTTCTGACCACTAAGCTATCCGAGAGAGAGAGAGAGAGAGAGAGAGAGAGAGAGAGAGAGAGAGAGAGACGGACTGAGTGCTGCACGGGATTTGCAACTAGGCCTAACATCTTATCACACAATTGTGCTCAACCCATAAAGCACAAAGCAAAGTCAGCAACGCAGTGTTCATAGACACAAAGTCGGCACTCGTTGATAGCCCATGCTACACATCTATTCGCTGCACATCCGAGGCTGGATCGAGTTAGCCTATAGTATTGTTCTTGCCGACCATGGAAGAATGTAAGCTACATCATCGGTTTTGGCTTCAATTTCGTGTGTGGTGATGACAAGATGTTGTTAATATGAAGCAGAATCCTGCCACATACACCTGCAGGTAAGTTCTTTCAACTTGTGATTCAGTGTCAAGTGCATCAGTAGTACCTTCTCTTTCGCTTATCTTGTGTAAAACCGGTGTGTAGGGGGGGGGGGGGGGGTACTTTTATTTATTATTATTTTTTTTTTTTGGGGGGGGGGGGTTAATTGCCAGGAATAAGGGACAGAATCGTGAAAATGTTAGCCTAGGGGGCGCATCAATTACCACTAGACTCCGCTCTGATTGGTTGAATAGGCCTAAGACAAAGCTTCGCAGAGCGCAGACGACTTGCTAGCAAGGGAGGCCTGCAAATGCATACAGAAACTTTGCTGCAAACATGCAGGCTTAGGCGAATGGTGTGATAAAAGGTGAGCAGAATCTCAACCATGTTGGATTTGCTAGTGTGAGAGGTTTTCTGTAATAAGCGTCGTTCTGTTTGTCGAATGTCGGTTATGGCGTAACGTAGCCGAGTGAATATATTTTCCAGAGCTGAAAATGGGAACAAAATTTTCCCGCACTTCGACTGTTTTCCGGTTTAACATCCGGGAACTTGAACTGGTGTTCAGAAAACTAAGCTAGGCCGAGGGCCTATTCCCCGTTTTAGTTTTACCTCGAGAGGTCATGCATTTGGGAAGTGAAACTTAAACGACCTGTTCAATGCAAGTTAGAAACTGTGGCAATACGTAAAATGGTATGTTTATTTTTATGTAACTTTCGCGAGACTGGTAACGGCTGCTCTTAAAGGGGCGACAGTTTAGACTCACAATCCTTAGCATAGGGAGGAACAGGGCAAAATAGATCTAAAACAGGTCACTTTTTGTGTTCTGTAATACTTAAGAGGCTTGAGGCGTCTGTTCCATCTGATTGGAATTGGCCATGTTCCAGGCCTAACACCTTACATAATATCAGCCTATCAACTCTAGCGGAGGCTTTTTTAACGTTTGCCCCTGTCTTTTTACATGTCACGTGATTGAAACCTCGACCTGACCGCAAAGGGACCATTTCCTTTCACAACTGAACTTTTTTGTTTGGCATTGCATCTAATCCTGCTGGCGGGCCGCGCCGCACACACACACACACACACACACACACACACACACACACACACACACACACACACACACACACACACAGGTATTTAAGATATTTTTAAATAGATTGAATGACAAAGATTGTGTTGAGCATGGGGGCCTATTCGGTCATTCTGCTGGCCTTATGCACATTTTGTGGAATATATTACCTTAAGGAAGCTTTTAAATGTTAACACTGCAAGATTACAAACCAGAAGAGGCTTGGAACTGTCAGTGAGACAATATTTGATCCAGCATATCTAGACTTCTCCAAAGTCCCATACTACTGAATTCATTAACACTTCTAATTATTGGTTGTATTGTTAGAAAAATTTTGAATTCAAATGCTTTTTTAGATTTTTTTTTACAAGGTGTAGCACTATATAAATTCCATCTAGTATTATTATTAAAGCAGAAATTTATACAAATCAAAACATTTCTTGAATGTTTTGCTTGATGTTTAGCTTATACAGATCAAAGTTCAATACTTTTGCTTAAAGTTACTATATATCATCCATTTTCATCCTGTAAAATAACACCCACTTCATACTAGTTAAAAGTGCAGTGTTAAACTTTTTTCATCAGTGGGAAAAACCCTGATCCTGTGATGTGCTCGTGGTCTTGTTAGATTTAAACAGAAATCTTACAATTATTTGAGTGTTTGCAGACAAAAGACAGAGTATTTTGTAAAAAAAAAAAAAAATATACCAAGCCATAGACCAAATGGATTTACTTCTGAAAACTTAAATGCAGCATTTCTTCTGTTAATTTTTTTTTTTTTTAGTTTGGTCACAGCAGTGTGCACATTGGTTTTTGTATCTTTTCCTTCACTCTTTCTCATTGTATCTGTCTGTCTGCCTGTCTTTTACTCTCAAAAAATGTGCATACATATATATTGCATATGATTTACCTGTGCAGCAAAGAAATGCATCACAAAGGCCATAACTGAATAAGTGAGCTGCATGCAACAAAATTGCAAGCCTGAGCAACTTTCCATCCCATGCTATACCCACCGACCTGTGTGCGAAGCAGAACCTCCCTTACTTCCACTGAATATATCCACTCGCCAGTCGCCTGTGTTCAAAGCAGAGCCAACTTCAGTGTTCCACTCACCTGTGCAAAGCAGAGCCAACTTCAGTGTCCACTCACCTGTGTTCAAAGCAGAGCCAACTTCAGTGTCCATTACCTGTGTTCAAGCAGAAGCAACTTCAGTGTCCACTTACCTGTGTTCAAGCAGAGCCAACTTCAGTGTCCACTTACCTGTGTTCAAAGCAGAGCCAACTTCAGTGTCCATTCACCTGTGTTCAAGGCAGAGCCAACTTCAGTGTCCAGTCACCTGTGTGCAAAGAGAGCCAACTCAGTTCAGTCACCTGTGTTCAAAGCAGAGCCAAGTTCAGTGTCCACTCACTGTGTAACACAGAGCCAACTTCAGTGTCCACTCACCTGTGCAAAGCAGAGCAACTTTAGTGTCCACTCACCTGTGTTCAAAGCAGAGCCAACTTCAGTGTTCAGTCACCTGTGTTCAGGCAGAGCCAACTTCAGTGTCCAGTCACCTGTGTTCAAGGCAGAGCCAACTTCAGTGTCCATTCACCTGTGTTCCAAGGCAGAGCCAACTTCAGTGTCCAGTCACCTGTGTTCAAGGCAGAGCCAACTTCAGTGTCCATTCACCTGTGTTCAAGGCAGAGCCAACTTCAGTGTCCATTCACCTGTGTTCAAGGCAGAGCCGACTTCAGTATTCAGTCACTTATGTTCAGAGCAGAGCGGTTCAGTGTCCATTCACCTGTGTTCAAGGCAGAGCCGACTTCAGTATCCAGTCACCTGTGTTCAAAGCAGAGCCAACTTCAGTGTCCAGTCACCTGTGTTCAAAGCAGGGCCAACTTCAGATCCATTTACCTGTGTTCAAAGCAGAGCCAACTTCAGTATCCATTTACCTGTGTCCAAAGCTGAGCTACCTTCACTCCCACTGCAATACCTACCCATGTGCATTCAGCATGTGGGGTGACTTTCGGGCTTGCACCAGACTTGACACACTTCTGGCCCACAGCAAATGAACACATTGGAACAGGTAGGTGTTAAAAAGTAGTTTGGATTTTTTTTTTAATGCCCACAAGAATATCCCTAATGTTGCCATTTTGCTCCCGAAAATCATATTCTTAAGGTCTTAAAGGCCGTTTGCTTGTCGAATCAATGTACAGTATTAGTATGCTATGAGTATGTCTGAAATGTACAATTTTTGTAAGTATTTACACCCCACACCCCCACCCCAATATCTGGTTTATACTAATATGTAATAGTCTGAGGGTTCATCCCACAAGTTTACCTTTTGACATTTTGTAGAAGGTTATAGATACAGAATTTATATCGTCTAAAACTAAAAAGTGCAATGGTAGCATCAAACTGTGGTTCTGAAATAATTGAGAATGCAGGTTTGTCTTGAGGTGCTTGGTGAGCTCCTGTGATACTATTGTCGTATTGATCAAGTTCCCACATGTGTGGCATCTTATGCACAAATGAAAATTCTGTACATCTTTCTGTATGAGAGCAGTCTGGCTGTGGCTTGTGGTGTGGATAACGACCTTTTTATCATGCACAATGTGGCCTGGAGAGGGATAGGTACTAGTACCAGTTTCACGTTGCACAAGACGCACAGAAAAATTCTGTCAAGCACCTGCATACCTCCTGGTGGTATTGATAAAGTCGGTCTGTATCACACGTCTTCAGAAAAAAAATATGAATGTATTTTGATTCCATCCAGTGATTATGAAAACCATTTGTAGTAGATGTGTATTGGATCTGAGAAATTTCAGATGCAGGAGAATTCTGAAATATTGGTAAGTACTTGCAGAAAACAAAAATATGTGATGTATGTTTACAGCATACCTTGTCCATGTCAGATACTGGCCAGCAATCGTGGACCGTCTTAACCCAGGACACTGGAGCTGCAGTACAGGGGTACTTACATGTGATAACATCTGAAGACTACTCCCTTATGTTGGCTTCTGTAGAATAGAATGGCAGATAAATGCTTCATCAGAGCCCTGAACAGTATAAATGCAGCCCTTTGGATGGAGTCTTGCGCCTAGGTTTTGGACATTAGTGTGTTTCTAGTTTCTCTTAAAAATAACATAATTCTGCCCCAGTGTTGGCAGTCATCAGGGGGACTATAGCCTGTTTTTAGAGCTTTCAGGAATAAAGCTATCAAACTTGGGATGTAGAGAACCCCCTTTTATTGGACAGCAGAGGCAAAATTCACTGTTCATAATCTAAAACTTATCAAGAGACTGAAGCTGAAACTACCCTGACTACAAAACTGCAGTTGAACAAAAAGTTCAGTGCCTGAAGATGCAGAGCTGCAAAGCTACGAGCCAAGCAGCTGCTCACCTTTTTACAATCCTGTTCTGTTTTCGCAAGAGTAGGCCATTGTGTGCCGTGGGAATAGATATTTACAAAACTGCATACACATGGGGACTGGTTGAAAAAAACATGAGTGCTTATTCCATTATTCTTGATATAAAAGAATTTTTTTTTTTAATTCATGTTTTTAGACAGTACAAATTTTGAATGTGCTTGTGTAGCATTCACAAAGGGATCTGATTCATCTCTCCCCTCATATTTTATGCAGCTATGGCCAAATTTCATCAGCTCCAGGTCAATTTGAAGTTAATTATCTGATGGCCCTGTCTGTTGTCTTTAAATGATTACTGGACACCAAACTTTGATTGCTGTAACACCCTTTGATATGAAAACCAGAGTAAATTGAGTTTATTTAACTGATAAAAAGTAAATTTCAAACTAATGTAGAATGAGTCACTACAAAACCTAACATTAACTGATTAAGGATGAAAAAGAATAGTGTGAAATAAAATGAATAACATAAACCAAAATAACCAAAATAAAAGTTGGCTACAACTGAGACTTAAAAGTTTTAAGATTAACAACCCCCCTCCTTTCATAAAACTGAAATAAACTAAACCAAATGGTAAATCGACTAAACAAAATCTAAACTAATAAACATAGCAAAAACAAACTGAAAATTTTTTTTTTTAAATAACCAATGTAGGAAAACTAAACAACCAAACCTTAACTATAAACATGAAACTTTAAACCAAACCAAACCTAAACTCAAACCAACTAAACCAAACCTTAACTATAAACATGAAACTTTAAACCAAACCAAACCTAAAATCTAAACCACAACCTAAACTGTAAACATGAAACTTTAAGCAAAACAAAACCTAACCTAAACTGTAAACCAAACCTAAACTGTAAACATGAAACATTAAACCAAATGAAAACATAAAACTTTAAACTAAACCAAACCTAAACTCAAAACATGAGACTTACAAACTAACACAAACCATAAACATTAAAACCAACCAAAACCTAAACTTAAACCAACCTAAACGCTAAATCAACTAAACCAAATCTAAAACTATAAACTAACCAAACCAAACCTTAAACTCTAAACCAACCAAACCAAACCTAAACTCTAAACCAACTAAACAAACATGAACAGTGAACTTGAAACTAAACCAAAACTGAACAACAAAAAATTAAAAAACCTTAAGCAGCAAAACCAAACCTAGCTATAAATGTAAACACTTAGTGTTTAGATTTATAGTTTAGGGTTTGTTAAAAAAAAAAAATTAAAAAAAACAACAAAAACAAACCTAAACTGGAAACCAAACTGAAAACAAAAACTAAAGAGTAAAACCTCCAAAAAAAAAAAAAGAATAAAAGGGAAAAACCCACATTTGACAAAAATCCAAAAAGACCAAAAATAGAATAACATGTAAAATCTAGATATAAACTGAAGACCCCCCCCCAAAAAAAAAAATATAAAAAAATAAAATAAATGTTTAGCACAAGTGATCAAAGGGGAGTAATCTTGGTGACAGTGATCTGAGTTTCCCAAAACATGTATGGCAAGGCTAGACAAATTCTTCTATTTTGAGAATAATGAATAACCAATAAGCACTCTTGTGTTTTGTCTGTTTTTTGGTTGTTTTTTTTTTTTTTTTTACATAGGTCACAGGCAGACAAATTCTTCATTTGAGGATAATGAATAAGCACTCGTGTGTTCTTTTTACATCAGGTCTCAGGCAAGGCAAGACAAATTCTTTTATTTTGAGGATAATGAATAAGCACTTGGGTGCTCTTTTACATCATGTCATTTTCAATTGTGAACATTAAAAACATTTTTACCTGCTGTACCTAGTTTGTCACTGGATCAGATTTTGTCTGAACTTTTTGCTGTTGGACATTGTGTTAGCGTTGAAAAGAAGTCAATAATCAGTTTTTGTAGTGTTAGGATTAGTTTCTTATTTCAGCATTGTTAAATGACATTTTCAGTTTATTGTTAACTCTTCAGGTTGTTTTTTTTTTGTTTTTTTTTTTTTTTTGTTTGTTTGTTTGTTGTTTGTTTGTTGTTTGCTTGTTTTGTTTGTCTAAAATCACAAATGTGAATAGACGTTAAACTGAAGATACATACATAGGTTGCCACAAAAATACCAGCAGTTCTCAGGAGGGACAGTGACTCCATCCTCCCACCCCTACCCATTTAAAAAAAAATTTAAGTGCAGCCATGCACTATTTTGGTTCATTTCAATCCCTTCTTTCACAGAAGCTCAGTCATTAGGGGTTTAGTCATCATGCTCATCACATGGCAGTTCTGAAGCAACGTTTCTGCAGTACTGGTGGCTTAAATGTGGAGGAATAGCCTACATCCAGACCTCACAGTTGTGTAAGTACACACCTTTGGAATATATACTACACAGTTAAGCTGAAGTTATTAAACAAGTCCTTTTTTTTTTTTTTTTATTAGCTGGACTGAGCACTGTGATAAATTTAACAAGAATTTGATTGTTGTTGATGTAAAGGTAATCATAAGGGCCATTTTGTTTGTAATTTAATGGTTTTGTTTCTCGTTCCTGCGAGCTATTAGGTTTATTAATGATGATATTTTCTGTGTCATTGTAACCATGACTAGGTCCGTTACGTGTTAGGCAAGGTGAATGTGAAAAACGCCTCTAACACTAATACGTGGGGGTTTTTTTGTTGTTTTTTTTTTTTTTAGATCTGTTAGATATCATTTAGCCTATGTTCCTGAATTTCACAGATGCTCATTTAACAATATGGCTTTTAAAATTCTTTTTAATTTTTCAGAACTCTACTATTGCAGATGATTTTTGCTAATGTGGCCTTTCTCATCATTTAAGTTTTCAATTTTCAGTCTTATTTGTTTTTTTTTTTTTTTCTTAAATATGTTATTACAAATGCTTTTAGACGGAATTACATTTCCAAAATTCACATGAAACAAGTCAGAAAAATTCTGGGTATGAGTAATTTGGTGTAGTGAGTCTGGATGAGTTTGAATTATGTAATCAAAAGGTAATGTGGTTGTATTCTTAATGTATGCTAAAGTGTATTGTAATGAGTTTAGAGATATGAAAGTAATGTATTTCATGATGAAATGCTATGAATATTTAGTGTGTACAAAATATATGAAGTAATTAAACTATGTAGATAATGAAACTAAAAAATATGTTCAATCAGTAAACTGTAATGTAAATGCAGCCTGTATAATTTTTCTAAAGGGGTGTAAGAAATCAATTGTCAAGCTGATGATGCTTCTTTTAAAAAATAATTTTCCAATATCACTGACAATTCCTTTTTCAGTTCTTGCCTTTAGGAATGGCGGGGCTGGAATCTACCACACCTAGAAATGGCTGTAATCCCAGACAGCAGCGCCAGAGTTCAGCTTTAGCAGACTGGTAACGCTGTGACTTTGCTTTCATGGGCTGTGGGACAGGACTCTGCCAAGCAATAGAGCTGATCTTCTGACAGGGCAGTGGAATCCAACATTGTTGGGCACCTCCACACATCAAACTAATAACTATGGATCCAGGTCAGTCATCAAACTGCTGTTTGACTTGTTTTTGTATTTCATTTTTTATTTTACTTTTAATATTCTTTTATATTGAGGATAATGGAATAAGAACTCGTGTGCTTTTTTACATCCAGTCCCCGTGTGTATGCAGTTTTGTAAATCCTGTCATCTGTTCCCATTGGCACACAATGGCCTACTCTAAAAAAAAGCGGAACAGGATTAAATGTGTGCGCAAGATGATCTGCGTGCGTTCATCACACGGTCCTGGATTATAGTCTCATCTAAAGGACTTTGGGGAGGTTGGAGTTAGAACTGATTTTAACTCAAGGGAAAAAATCCCCTCGACTGGGAATCAATCCCAGGTTTCAAATTGCGAGTGCAATGTTCTGACCGCCAGGCTATCTCGTTTGTAATTATTGTATGCTTGTTTTTTTTTTTTTCTAAATGGCTTTCTTCTCTGTGTACTAGCTTCTTTGAATTTCTCTACTACAGTTTTTCTTCTTTGTGTTTGCATTTTGTTCTGTCTGTCTTTATCTTTTCATGTGTTTTCTGTATGCTCTATTTTTTAAAAACTTGTGTACATCATTAGAACGTCGTAGCACTGTGTGTAAGGACCGTCAACAGAGAAGTGACAGTGAGAATCAAGGCACTGCTGATGATCTACCTACGTGAATGAAATGGAACCATTGATGTTCGCATAGTTCAGGTTACCTTTGGGAAACCTTGCATTAGATGGGTACTTTTTGCAATAAAATTAGTGATAATCTTTGTTAGCTTCAAGAATTATATTAGTGGAGTTGATAGTTTTACAGTCAATCCATTGATCTTAGAAGCAAAAGATTGCAGGTTTGATTCCTTTTTAAATAGATCCCCCTCCTGCCCATTCACTAATTAATGACAGTCCTGGTGCAGTCTTTTGACTGATATATATACTGTGGTCTCTTGGACAAGATACATTGATAATAACATATGGAATTTATGTAGTGCTGAATCTTGTAAAGCAGCAAATCAAAGTGCTTTAATACTTGTGAAAAGTACCACCTGCAGAAATATTGACATAATTGCTGGCAGGGATCCGTATAAAAATGCCATTCTAATACAATAGGAAATTACACCTACAGAGAGAAAAACAAAACAAAAATATGGCATTCCACTAGAACCCTCCTATAGAAAGTGGCTCAAATCATTACCCCCCACCCCCCAATTTTTTTTCACAATAATACAGAATGAGAGCAATTCATGTGTTTAATGTTATGGTGTGTTGTGTTGTGTTTTCTAAATAAAAAGATGTAGTATTCATTACTCCCATTTATCAGAAAAAAAAGTTCAACAAAATACATAATGGTTTATGATTGTTACAGATTTTCAACAAACACTTCCACGAACACCAAGGATCCTGTGGACAAGCTGGGCCTCATGCTGGATTGCAGCTGACAATACTGAACTGCAGGACAAGCAGCAGCTGAAGGTTAGTAGTAGCCACAAAAAACATCTTTCTTTGGATTTTACAGTACAAGCCACAAAGTGAATCCACATTATTTTTAGAATAAAAATAAATAGCTGTGTACAGTGACCTGAGGAAGATTGTGTGGCTGATAGAGATAACTTTGCAAACCAAGCTGTACAGCCCATGAGTTCAAAAGAATATGCCGTTGACAAGGCAAAAGTTCTCGCTTTGCTGCACATTGTGCCAGTACATTTAAAAACTTTTGCATGGCGGATAAAGTGACATGCCACACAGGAGAAGGTCAGTTTACCGCTACAATGTCGATGTAGCAGTTGGTTTGGTTGTTTTTTCCCCTTGAATCCGAGGCGCACAAATGGTGAGATAATCGTTTACCTCTACAATTTTGATGTAGCAGTTGGTTTGGGTTTTTTTTCCTTAAATCTGAGGCTCACCAATGGTTAGATATTGCATATGCAACTTTGTCCTACCATTAAAGTTGCAAGTGCCCCTCCAACTTTCCTGAATCCATTCCTCATCGCAGTCATTTTTAGATTCTGGGGTTTGGCAGGTGTGGATGGGGATATATCGGATTTGAAATTATTATGAAAACTAAGACATATGTCCTTTATTTTTTTCTCCAGGACTACAGAGTGGATCGGCAGAACAGAAACAGAAAGACATAGGAAAGCAGCAAGACCTATTGCTAAACAGCAACAAGAAAACATCACAGTTGCAGCAGGACTTCTATGCAAAGCAGCAGGAGGAAGAAATTGACGAGATCAACAAAACCAGAAGCGACAACTAAAAAACCAATGCAAGACAATAGTGTTGAGAAATGGCAACAGAATTAAATCAAGAAGCAGTAAATAAAAAAAAAAAAATCAAAACAAAAAAAAAAAGCAAAAAACCCCAGCAGCAACAAAAAGAAAACCACCCTCAAGAAACAAAGTAATGTGATGGTAATATGTTTATGATCTGTGTTATAGGTTGTTGAATTTTGTAAGAAATGTGAGGATGTGACAGGAGTTGGCACTCAAGTTGATTAGTAAAAGGAAATAAATGCCTAAAAGGTTTACATTTTGATCTTTTCTTGCAGTTGAGTCAGTTTTATACTTGAATCAAATGTTACTTGATGAATTGGCCCAGACCAAATACGATCTTTTACATTAAAATCTGTGATGGCCTTCCAGTGATAAACCAGCATGGACTGCACTGTGTTGTAAAGAAAACGATAAAAGAAAAAAAAAACTTTTGTAAGATAGGTGGCTAAGGATGCTTTTCAAATTTATGGAAATTTCCCACCCCTAAAAATCATATCAAGCAAGTGGGTGATATATTCAGGGAGATGGTGTAATGGTGATTTCAGTAAAGAATATAAAACAAATGGGCTGTATACTTTTAAGTGAGATGGTAATTACAGAAGTAGGTTGTTTGTTTGGAGGCATGCGAGCTAAACTTTGAGGGTTTGTAGGACGGGTATCAAGAAGAGGTATTTTAGAGGAAGCTGTAGTCTATCTATCCCTTAGTCTGGCAACCGTGGGGGCACCCCTGAAGACTTGACAACCAGTTCCCTCCTGTAATACACTTTTAAAAATGTATGGGGGATATTACAGATAATCTTATAAAAGTAAGAGATTGTATGACTGTTTTTTTTAGTGAGGTGGTTTGTTATTAGCATATGTGCATATTTGAAGAAAACTATGGAGGAGGGGGCAGGGGCTTTGTTTTATAAGGTAGGTACTTAGAAGGAAAGGTGTACAGAAAATGAAGCAGGCAGTGTTTGAGGATAAAAAGAAAATAAAGGGGCTGTAGAATTGTCTTAAAATTAAATAGTAAAGATGTTTTAATGTTGGTGGCAGTAGAAAGGCTTTTTTCTGGGGGGGGGGGGGGGGGGGGCTTTGGGTTTTGTGGGGTAGGCATTTAAGAGAAAGTGGTTTTGGGTAGGATGTAGTAGTACACACTTTGATACTAGGCAAATAGAGAAAAAGGTAAAGTTTTCTCACATAGTTCAATATAGATGCAGCCACCATATTTGGGGGGGAGGGGGTGTAATTCATTCTTAAGCTGATACAGAAATATCAGTAACTTGAAATCTTAGCATGATCGGAAGAACATGAATCAAAATTGGAGAAATTCCAGAAAAATGTGTGGACTGGTAAACATTTTTCTGCCTGAAAAAAAAAAGTGACAAACCATTGTCTTGTGTGCCATTGTGTCCTCGTGCATTTACACACACATGCATGTGAACAGACACCACCTTGATACTAAAAATTAACCCTAACCTTAATACTGACCCCGGTTTTAACTTTGCATGAAAACGCAAAAGTGGACACAATGGTATATGACTGCAATGGTTGACAACTTAGACTTTTTTCAGAGAAATAGGAAGGGACAGATTTTTAGGGGAGGTATATATTGGGGGGGGGTTGGGGGGGGGGGGGGGGGGGGGGTAACTGGGATGTTAAAAGAAGGGGTATTTGTGGTTAGTTCCTTAGTTGTGTTTGTTTTTGGTTATTAGGAATAAAGGGGACTGGTTAAAAAATTGCTCCGTTTATGTCGGAGGGGAGGGGGGTAAGCAGGTACTTTTGTTTTTTTTATCGTTAGTGGGATGGGAGGTTAGTTGGCTTTTCCAGTGAAAGAAAAAAAAAATAGAAAGTTCTGAAGGGGAGGCTGAAATACATGTTAAGATCAGAGTATAAGAGATGAAAGAAGGTTAGTCTTAAATGTTTTATCCATTTGTTTGGGCAGGTGAGGTCAACGGTGGCGGGGGGGGGGGAGGGGGGCGGGTGATGGTCCTGACAAAAGTGTGGTGTAGTGCAGGAAGTAGCGGTCTTCAGGATTTATTTTTTCTCACTTGTTATAGAAATAACCACCCCCCATCCCAATACTTTCCTAATTTTTTTCTTTAATTACCCCTTTCTCATTCCACCTCTTACACTACAACCCAAATACCTACTTAATTTCTCATTAACTCTTTAATCAATTCTCAATAATAAAAAACTCCCCCCCCTAAAAACTTACCAATTACCCCGCTTCTCTTCTCTTTACATTTTTATATACCCTTTTTATCTCTTCATCAAACTCCTCTCTTTCTTATTATACAATCCTCATATACTGTTCAAACACCCCTACGCCCCCCCCCCCCCCCCCCCCCCCCCCCCCAGATCCCCCCCCCCCCCCCCCCCCCCCCTCCCCCCCCCCCCACCACTTCTCACAAATGTCCACCCCCCCAAGATGCACCTACCACTGTCACCATTCACCCCCCCTCCCCCCCTAGAACTCTGTTCCCCCCCCCCCCCCCCCCCCCCCCCCTCCCCCCCCCCCTCCCCCCCCCCCCCCCCCCCCCCCCCCCCATACCCCCAATATAAAATCCCCTCCCCCCCCCCCCCCCTACCTCCCACCCCCCCCCTTTCCCCCCCACCCCCCCCCCATAACCTATCCTTGTACCCCCCCCCAAGACCCCCCACACCCCCCCCCCCACCCCCAAATACCCCCCCACGCGCACCTTCCCCCACTCTCCCATTCTCCACTCTACTCTACCACCCACCCACCCCCCCCCCTCCTCACCATGTGTGATAGACCCCCCCCTCAACCCCCACATCCAACATCAGAACTCTCTGTCCCCCCACCCCCCACCCCCCTCCCCCCCCCTCCATTACTATAATACATATTTAATAGAGATGTCCGTATATATGTCACTCCTAAAGCGCATATATGTCCTCTGTCGCACTAATACCTAAATCACCATGCTATCTATTTATTAAAGTGTTATCAGAGAACCCCCCCCCCCACACCCCCCCCCCCTTGAACCATCCATTCAACTATACTATGCACCAACACATCCATTTACATGATAGATTAATATATATTATAGTGTGTGTCCCCCCTCCCCCCCCCCCCCCTCCCCCCCCCCCCCCCCCCCCCCCCCTCCCCCCCCCCCCCCCCCCCCCCAATGACATAAAAATTTGTTTAGGGTGTGATGATATGTCCTTTTAGAATCTCGCTCTAGTGTGTATTTCGAAGTTTGCGTTGGATTGGTGAATCACATCAAACACATATCCGCCCCCCCCCCCGCCCCCCCCCCCCCCCCCCCCCCTCCCTACTTATGTGTCCCTAACCCCAACACCCCCCCCCCCCCCCCCCCCCCCCCCCCCCCCCCCCCCCCCCCCCCCCCCCCCCCCCCCCCCCCCCCCCCCCCCCCCCCCACCCCCCCCCCCCCCCCCCCCCCCCCCCCCCCACCCCCCCCCCCCCCCCACCCCCCCACCCCGCCCCCCCCACACGCGCCCCCAGAATGTGTGATAACAACAGAAGAGAGAAGGTTTACTTCTCACACGCATCTCCACGCACTCCTTTAACAGAGAGTGGATAATGCTTGTTGTGTAGTGTAGTTTGGGTGTTTGTCAAAAGATTTAGTTATCAGATAAATTGGGTGTGCTAGAGGATCCGCCTCTGCTAAACTGTCTGTGTGTGTCCCCCCCCCCCCCCCCCCCCCCCTCTTGATATGGATATTTGGATATAATTTGAGATAATGTGCATTTGTTGGATGTGTTTTAGAGAGTTTGATGGGGAAGTGTTTTGTTGTAGTTGAAACAACCCAACCCTCCCCCCCCCCCCCATGTTCCTCATATGATTGTGTGAGACCCCCCCCCCCCCCCCCCCCCTGATCACACACCCCCATTGTGTCTTCGAAACGCCAAAAAATAATAACGCGCCCCCCAACATTGTTAAACTGATTCCGCAGTGCACCCCCCTCAGATGTAGATAGAGATAGTGTGTCCCGGGTACACACACTCCCCCCCCGCCCGCCCTCCCCCAACCGGCCTCCACCCATGTTGTCGCGCTCGCCTGATATGATGTAATTGAGAAGAAGATATCACAATCACATGAGATCCCCCCCATAGTCATAAGAGAATATCTATGTCGCTCAATAGTATAGTCATTATAGAGTATATGAATCTTGAATTAGAATGTGCGCATGTCGCGCGCTTCGCGCTTGTAAACAAACCCCACCCCCCACACCGCAGTAAGTGAGTTATATGGAGAGTCCTGTGCAGTTGCGCGGTCTTGTATGTGGATTTTATGTACTTGTTGGGTGTGTTAGTAGTAGTGTTGGTAGATGTGTGTGTAAATTGAGGTTAATGGATGAGAATATAATTTGAGTGATGATTGATAAGTTGTCTTATACCTGTGGATTTTGCTGTTCTGTTTCCCTGTACTATAGTATCTATACTCCCATTACTCTAAGATGATTGGAGAGGTAGGTAGGTTGTAGTTTGTAAAGTTGAGAGTGATAGTTCAATGGCCTGGAATGTGTGTCCCCCCCCCCCCCCCCCTCTGATAGAGCTCTATGTACACCCCCCCCCCCCCCCCCCCCTCCCCCCCCCCCCCCCCAAGTAAGATATATCGACAGGGGTGATCACCTCGCTCCCCATTAGACCCCCCCCACCCCCGCCCCCCCCCCCCGCCTCCCCCCCCCCCCCCCCCCCCACACACCCCCCCCCCCCCCCCCCCCCCCCCCCCCCCCGCCCCCCCCCCATATATCAGTAATTAAGAGGTTGGTGTTTCCCCCCCTATGTGTTAGAGCTAGTTGAATGTATATGTTGTTGTGAGGTAATTGCCGTTGCAATGTTCTTCTCTCCGACCATAATATCATATGCGATTAGCGTCCTAGACTAGCATACGCCAATATTACATCTAGATACTGCACGCGCGAGGATAAATCTTTTGTCTTGGTTTCCCGCATAATTGGGGGTATGGGGCACGGCCGTTTTCGGTGGGCGGCAGATGCTAGCTAGGCATAGCCATCGTAGTGGCAAATTCCCTTGAAGTACAGGGAGGGCGCTAGGCGGCCGTACAGTTAGTGCTCCGGATAAAGAATCGCCACACCTATCTGAAAACCCTTTGACGCGGGTGGGTAGTGCCAAATATGGCTCGTTGAGGTTTGGGGAGTTTTGGGTAGAAGTGGGGATTTGGTGCTGTGAGCCACGATGTGGAGTTTGTTCTCCTCCTGTGAGGATACTCGCTCGGCGCTGCCTGTGTGTAAGACCAATAGTGTCAACCATAATCCCCCCCCCCCCCCCCCCCCCCCCCCCCCCCCCCCCCCCGCACACATTACCCTCCCACCCTCCCCCCCCCTCCCCCACGTACCCTACCCCTTCACATCACTCCACCCTCTACTGTATCTCCAATAGTCACATGCAATCAGTGCTCACTGTTCACTCTCTGTGTTGTTACATACACAACAGTCAATTGCCTACTATGATATCAGACCTACTTTTTTTACAGTATATAATAGTAAGTCTAGTACTATATTAAATACCCCCCCCCCCCCCTTACAACATTAATTCACTATCATCCCACGCATTGATAGACTTTCAGAACTCGCATCCCCCTATCCCCCTCACCACACTAGTTATTTAGTTTACAATTAGATTTACAATTTATTTCTACTATACTCACTCTCATATATAATACCTTACACATAAACATATATATACATTTTAATGATACATACCCTCCCCTACCCCCTGTCAACCACTAATATAACACATGTCACACATATGTGTGTGTCTGCCGCACCCCTCCCCATTCTCAGTATATTGTGTTCCGTTTCAACATCACCTTACCAAAATCGTTTCGCCGTAACCGTCTAGGTAATGTCCGACCCCCCCCTCCCTCCTCCCTCCCCCACAGGCGGTCATCAATAGGGTAAATGAATTTTCCCTAGAATATGGGAAATCTTTAATGTTGTGTCCTCATAATCTGAATTAAGAATACTGAGAGACATCATGTCATAAAGTGTATGGACAAAAAAACAAAACAAAAGATGTTTTTTTGTACATGTTCCCCCCCCCCACCCCCTAGAGTATGCTCCCAAGTAGTTTGCAGGTTGTGTGCGCTATATCTGTGTGTAGTAATAAGTTCGCGCCACGACCCCTCCCCTTAGAGTCCCCTAGTCAAGATTGACTCATGTGTGTGTATCAGATAGCCTTTAAGACTCATCGCTCCCCACTTATCCTCCCTAGATTTCCCCCGCCCCCCCCCCCCCCCCCCCCCCCCACCCCCACTCCGCTGAAAATTAAAGTATAAATATACGTGTAGATATTTAGATTATCGTAGCAAATGCATCGAACAGAAACTTCGGCACGAAGAAGACCGCATGGTTGACATCTCAGAAGATACTGGGATATATGGCGGTTAGTTTGCCCCCCCCACCCCCCCCCTGCCTCCCCCCCCCCCCCCCCCCCCCCCCCCAAATCAAGTTAATGTATCATGGTTTCGCATCTTGTACCCTGTGTGTGCATAAGAGTAAGAGGGTGGTGATCATCTCACGCACATATGTCGTCTTAAGACGTCCCTCGAAATAAATATAGTTACTAAAAAACGGTTCTTTTTAACACATTGTCATAAAAAAAATGCCCTAAACCATGTTTATTGTGTATTGCAATAATGAGTTTGTTTTCGATGGTTGAAGTGTTTTTATTTTCAAGAAACACCCCCCCCCCCCACCCCATTCACCCATAAATTTATCCAGAATTTATTTTAAAAGTTATAGTCCTTGAAGGAAAAATATTAGTGTTTCTTTAATGCGATTGTTAAATTATGAGGGGAAAGTTATGAGAATATTTTCCTCATTAAATTTTTTTTTTTCCCTATGAAGTTACCTGAAAGTGTTAGTGTCTGAAACTGTTAAGATAATAATCTAGTCATAACAGATTAGAAAGTGCTGTGTTCATGTGGGTATTTTACTTTTTTTTGTGACTGCACATGAATTTTTTTTTTACATATCACAGTCATGAAGATAAGACAAAACTACCAGTGAAATTATTTTGAAACATGTTGCGAAACCTTTTTTTTTGTGAATGAGTTTAACATGGGAGATGAAAAAATCTCACACAATGCAGTTAATTTTCCTTTTTCTTTTTTTGAAAATTTTGCCAATGAAGTTCTGTAGAAATGTTGTGCAACCTTGTTTCCTGGTAACAAGATTGTTGTGGAAGATAGGGGGAAATGATTGTGTTCTCCCTTTTTAAAAAAAAAATTATTTTAAAGACCTCATTACTGAAGTTATTCAGAAATACTACAGTCATGAAACATTTTCTGTTTATTGGGTGCTTTTTTGAAAGTGGAAACGGTGCATCTTTCATGATTGTTTTTTCCTTAAAAAAAATGATACAAAACATTTTTTTGATGATGGACTTGAAGAAATTTCATCCTGAACCCAAGTTTGTTGTTGGTAGGATGATGAGTTTGTAAGGGAAGATGGTTTGTGTTTGAAATGGTTTATTTTCCTGTCTCCTGCCCTTCCCCCTATCCTTTAAGACTGAATCTGCGTTGTTCATAGGATGTGATATGGAAATTGATTTTTCATACATTTGTTTGTTTTTACACTTACCCTCTATACTTTAAGACTGAATCTATGTTGTTCGTAGAACGTGATATGGAAATTGATTTTTCATACATTTGTTGTTGTTTTTTTTTACACTTACCTCCTATACTTTGAAGCTTTTTAGAAGTATAGTCCTGAATCTGTGTTGTTCATAGGATATGATATGGAAATTTAAGTGATTTTTCATACATTTGTTTGATTTTTTTGTTTACATTTACCCGTATACTTTAAGAATGAAGCTTTTTTGAAGTATAGTCCTGAATCTGTGTTGTTCATAGGATGTGATATGGAAATTAAGTGATTTTTCATACATTTGGGGTTTGTTTTGTTTTTTACAATTACCCCCTATACTTTAAGAATGAAGCTTTTTAGAACTAAAGCCCTAAATCTATGTTGTTCATTAGATGTGATTTTTCATACATTTGATTTTTTATATTTTTTTTTACTTTCTCAGTGTTATTCAGGAATAACTATTATAGCCTTGAAACCATGTTTATTGTTTACATGATTATGAGGCTGTTATGAAAGGAGAGTTTTTCATATGGTTTCTTTCCCTTTTAACAAAACAACCTTTTATCAATAACATTGTTCAGAAATGTTAAATGTTACAGTCCTGAAACCATGTCTATTGATGTAAGGATAACTTTTATTTTATTTTATTTTTTTTACACAAAAAATCCTGACTACATATTTCTGGGCGCATCTTTTTTCCTTTTGCCCCCCCCCCCCCCCCACCAAAAAAAAAAACCCAACAAAAAACAACCAAACTAATGAATGAAAAGCTTAGAAATAATATAGTCTTCAAAACTTGCTAAAAGGGTAATGATGCAGTTGTAATGGAAAAAAGTTCTCTTTTTTTATGTAGTTTATTTTTCTTCTAAATGAAACTTTATCAGTGGAGTTGATGAAAAAATATTTTAGCTCTGAAGTGTCTATTCCCCACTTTGTATAGTAGTTGTTCTCTGTGTGTGTGTGTGTGTGTGTGTGTGTGTGTGTGTAATTTGTTAATCTTGTAATTTGTTGATGTTATTTGTGAACGGTTGCATGGTACGAATGATTTGAGTGCAAGCGCTTTTTGTTTACTTTATTAGATTCAGTGTTAGATTCCATATACAATTATTATTATTCTTATGATCAGATCAAATAGATTATTGTTGGTATAAGTGAATGTAACTAGTAGTAGGAGTGAGTGGTGGTTGTGTTTGTGCTAGTTTGTATATTTGCCTACTTTTAAAGTTTGTAGTCAAATCATTTTCAGTGTATGTGTACCTGGGTGTGGGTGTGGTGTGGTGTGGTGTGGAGTGGAGTGAGTGAGAGTGAGTGAGTGAGTGAGTGAGTGAGTGAGTGAGTGAGTAAGAGAGAGAGAGAGAGAGAGAGAGAGAGAGAGAGAGATTGTGAATGATTATACCAGTTAGACTGTTAGTTATAAATCAGATGTAATGTTAGTCGATAAGGATCCTGTTACAGCTTGAATGTTACCAACCCTGATACTGGATACTTGACCAGTGGTAGAGTGTTACAGATTTAACGGCAACTCTTAATGGTAGTAGAAATTATGAAAAAAACTAATTTTTTTATGACGAAGGAATGAAAAACTCTTGATGTATGTTCTAAGCATGAGGAAAGTTTACATAAAAGATGAAAGCTGTGGAAAATGTAGTGGGATGTGTGTGTGTGCAAGTCAAAAAGTCTGTCACATTTTTATTTGCAGATGGTATATTGAATAAGGAATGATTTTTTTTTTTTTAGGTGTCACTCTGTGTGTGTGTGTGTGTCTCTGTGTATGTCACTGAGTGTGTGTGTCTGTGATTGTCACTGTGTGTGTGTGTCACTGTCGCTGTGTGTGTGTGTGTGTGTGTTATAGCTTGAATGTTACCAACCCTGATACTGGATACTTGACCAGTGGTAGGATGTTACAGATTTAACAGCAACACTTAGGTGGTGGTAAATATGATAGTAAAAAAAATCAGAAATTTATTTTTATGAAAACAGGATGAAAAACTCCTGATGTATGTACTATGAAGCATGAGGAAAATTGATGTAAAAGATGAATGCTATGGAAAATGTAGTTTGTGTGTGTATGCAAGTCAAAAGTCATACTTTTTTCATATGGTATATTGAATGAGCAGTGTGTGTGTGTGTGTGTAAAAGAACATCGTGAGGAATTGGTTGTGAAACATGTTTTGTTACAAACTGAAGGGCCAAGGGTATATGTATTTTGGTAAGGGGTGGAGAAAAGTTTTTCTGAAAGAGTTGATAAATTTTGTTTGTTTGTTGTTTTTTTAAACCAAAATTACTGCTGAGGAATGGAAATTCAAGTTCTTAAATAGTCTGAAACTATATTTTTATTCTTGTTTAAATGAAAAGTTCTGTTGTATGAGTGATGGATATTGTGTGTATGATTTTCAGTTATCTGCAGTTTGATAATTTGCATACAAGTTTCAGTGGCTTATTTAACAACAGCGCTTTTGATTTGATGTTAAAAAATATGAATAATTTGATATGTATTTTTGAAAGATGTTACGACAGTTGAAGGCTTTACAAACAGGTTGTGTGTGTGTGTGTAAATGTATGGTTTATCTTCTTTGTGAAAGGTTGCATGCACGCAAATGATTTGAATGCAAGCGCTTTTATTTGTTTGCTTTGAAAGATTCAGCGGTATGAAAATTCCATATATTATTATTATACTCTTGCGATCAGATCAAATTGCTCGTTCTACATTTATGTGAATATTACCATTAGTTGGACTGAGTGGTAGTAGTTTGTGCTAGTTTGTATGTTTGTCTTTTTAAAGTTTGTAGTGAAGTCATTTTTGGTGTGTGTGTGTGTACATCTGTGCATGTGTGTGTGTGCTTGCGTGTGTGTGTATGTGTGTGTGTGCTTGCGTGTGTGTGTATGTGTGTGTGTGCGCGGGCATGTGTGTGTGTGAGAGAGAGAGAGAGAGAGAGAGAGAATATATTGTGAATGATACACCAGTTAGATTTTGTTATAAATCAGATGTAATGTTGGTTGATTAGGATCCTGTTATAGATTATTTGTTACCAACCCTGATACTGGATACTTAACCATTGGTAGATTGTTACAGATTTAACAGCAACTCTTGAGTGGTGGTAAAAATGATGAAAAATCAAAATTTATTTTTATTAGAAAAGGGATGAAAAATTATTGATATAGGTACTATTCAAAAGCATGAGGAAAATTGATGTAAAACATATATTATGGAAAATGTAGTGTTGTTGTTGTTGTTCTTCAATTTAACGTCTATTCACAATAAGTGATATTAGACACAAAAAGGCAAACAATTCAGAAAAAAGGAACTGTCTAACAACTATAACCATAATACAATGAAGTAATTGAATTCACACATTAAGTAACTGTATAACTAATGTAACTACAACATATTAAAAAGGCATATATATATAATACATTCCATGTGACAAGAACAGGGGAGAAAAATGTAGTGTGTGTGTGTGTGTGTGTGTGTGTGTGTGTGTGTGTGTGTGTGTGTGTGTGTAAAAGAACATTGTGAGGAATTGGTTGTGAAACAGAAATGTGTTGTTACAAACTGAAGGGCCAAGGGTATATTTTGGTTAGGGGTTGAGAAGAGTTTTTCTGAAAAGGTTGATAGGGTTTGGGGTTTTTTTTTGTTTGTTTTTTTCTCAAACAAAAATTACTGCTGAGGAATGGAAATTCAAGTTCAGTTAAATAGTCTGATGGTGAATTTTTACCATATATGTGTACAAGTTTTTTCTTTTTGAGGTCTGAAAATGGTTCAATGCTATATTTTTATTCCTATGTTTAAATGAAAAGTTCTGTTCTATGAGTGATGGATGATGTATGTTTGATCAGTTATCTGCAGTTTATTTGCATACATGTTTCAGTGGCTTATTTTACAACAGCGCTTTTGATTTGATGTTAAGAAATATGAATAATTTAATATGTATTTTGTGTAAGATGTTAAGACAGATGAAGGCTTTTCAATCAGCTTGTGTGTGCGTGTGTGGTGTGTGTGTGTGTGTGTGTGTGTGTTTCTATGTAAAGAAATGTATGGTTTATCTTATTTGTGATAGGTTGCCTGCACGCAAATGATTTGAATGGAGGCAATTTTTGTTTGCTTTATAAGATTTAATGGTATATAAATTTCATATATTATTATTATTATACTCTAATAATCAGATCAAATTGCTCATTGTACATTTATGTGAATATTACTAGTAGTTGGAGTGAGTGGTAGTTGTGTTTGTGCTAGTTTGTGTGTTTGTCTACTTTTAAAGTTTGTAGTCAAATCAGTTTTGGTGGTGTGTGAGATTTTGTTCTAGTGTTACAGATTAACAGCAACTCTTAAATAGTGGTAGAAATGATGGAAAATCAAAATTTTTATGAAAAAAGGGATTAAAAACTCCTGATGTATGTACTATGAAGCTTGAGGAAAATTGATGTAAAAGATGAATGCTACGGAAAATGTAGTGGTGTGTGTGTGTGTGTGTGTGCACAAGTCAAAAGTCTGTCACATTTTTATTTCCAGATGGTATATTGAAAAAGGAATGACTTAAAAAAAAATTTTTTTTAGGATAAATACTGTGTGTGTGTGTGATTGTGTCACTGTGTGTGTGTGTGTGATTGTGTCACTGTGTGTGTGTGTGTGATTGTCACTGTGTGTGATTGTGTCACTGTGTGTGTGTGTGATTGTCACTGTGTGTGTGTGTGATTGTCACTGTGTGCGTGATTGTGTCACTGTGTGTGTGTGTGATTGTCACTGTGTGTGTGTGAATGTCACTGTGTCACTGTATGTCTGTCACTGTGTGTGTGTGTTACTCTGTGTCACTGTGTATGTGTGTCACTGTGTGTGTATGTGTGTCACGGTGTTGTGTGTGTGTGAACATTGTGATGCATTGGTTGTGAAACAAATGTTCTGCTTCAAACTGAAAGGCAAACCAGATTTTTTGGTGAGGGGTTGAGAAGAGCGAGTTTTTTCCTGTTGGGTTTTTTTTTTGGTTACATTGATTTTGTGATTTTTTTACAAATATTACTGTCATGTGAATAGAAATTCCAAGTTCTTTAACAGCCTGATGGTGATTTTTTCCCATACAAGTGTTTAAGCTTTTCTTTTTGTAACTGAAGTGGTCTGAAAAAGGCCTAATGCTATATTTTGTATACCTACATCTAAATGGAAAGTTCAGTTTTATGAGTGATGGATGCTGTGTGTATGGTTTTCAGTTATCTGCATTTTGATTATTTCTGTACTTGTTTCAGTGGCGCATTACAGATTTTACAACGCTTTGGATTTGTTAACTATGAATAGTTTTTACATGTATTTTTGTAAAGTGTCGACAGATTCACATAAGAGGAAAATGTTACAAATTAGATGGGTGTGTGTGCTTGATTCATTTTACGTCTTTTCACAAAATGTGATATCAGACATTTAAAAAAAATATTAAAAAAAAAGAAGAAAAAAGTGTGTGTATGTGGGGAGGGGGTTGGGGGTAGGAGGAGGAGTTTTGGAAGTGAGGAAGGGGGTTAATTCACTAAACCTACACAGAACAGTTAAGAAAAAATAATAAAAATAAAATAAACACAAATGTAAATAATTCTTGAATACAGTATAGTAAAAATTCCAAATTCTAAACAGAATCTTAGCGCATTAACAATTATTAATTTATTAATTAATTATATTAAATTTATTAATTGATCCTTGTATTTTTATCTGCTTTTAAAGTTTGTAGTCAAATCATTATTGGTGTGTGTGTGTGTTTCTGTGTAAATATATAGTTTGATCATTTATTTCTTTATTTTATTTAATTATTCTTTTTTGTCGAGGATAACGGAATCTACATCAGAATCCTGGTAAAGCTTTATCAACCCTGATAGTAGATACTGTCCAATAGTAGAGTATTACAGATTTAACAACGCTTAAAGTAGTGATATAATGATGAAAAATTTAAAATCATTTTTATGAATAAGGGATGAAAAATTCTTGATGTATACATGTACTATTTTTAAGCATGGGGGAAATTGATGTAAAAGATGAATGCTATGTAAAATGTAGGTCTGTGTCTCTGTGTGTAAAATAACATTGTGAGGAATGGGTTGTGAAACAAATGTTCCGTTACAAACTGAAGGGCCAAGGGGATTGTTTGGTTAGGGGTTGAGAAGAGTTTTTCTGATGAAGTTGATTTTTTATTTTCTTCGTCTTTTTATTTTTTTTATTATTTTTTTTTTTAACAAATATTGTCATGGGAATAGAAAACCAAGTTCTGAAATAGTCTGATGGCGATTTTTCCCATATATGTGTTTTTTTTTTCTTTTTGTATCATGCGTGGCCTAATACATTGTTATACCCTAATCTAAATGAAAAGTGCAGTTCTATGAACGATAGATGCTGTGTATGGTTTTCAGTTATTTGCACTTTGATTATTTCTGTACATGTTTTAGTGGCGCAATACAGATTTTACAACAGCGCTTTTGGTTTGTTGAGAACTATGAATAGTTTGCTATGTATTTTTGTAATGTGTTGTGACAGATGAAGTGTGTGTGTGTGTGTGTGAGTGAGTGAGTGAGTGTGTGTGTGTGTTCAGGCAGATCTATGTAATGTTATATTTCAAACGTATTTATTTTATGTAAGAGACTAAAACTGTACAGTGGTATGTGTGTATGTTGTGGTGTGTGTCTTGTGTGTGTGTGTTCTGGCAAATCTATTTAATGTTATATTTCAAACGTATTTATGTAAGAGACTAAAACTGTACATTGGTGTGTGTGTCTTGTGTGTGTGTGTGTGTCTTGTGCTGTTTGTGTTGTGTATTGTTTGTGTGTTCTGGCAGATGTATGTAATGTTATATTTCAAACATATTTATGTAAGAGACTAAAACTGTATAGTGTGTTGTATTGTGTGTGTTCCGGCAGATGTATGTAATGTTATATTTTAAACATATTTATGTAAGAGACTAAAACTGTATAGTGTGTGTGTGTTGTGTTGTGTGTGTTCCGGCAGATGTATGTAATGTTATATTTTAAACATATTTATGTAAGAGACTAAAACTGTATAGTGTGTGTGTGTTGGTGTGTGTGTGTGTGTTCCGGCATATGTATGTAATGTTATATTTTAAACATTTATGTAAGAGACTAAAACTGTATAGTGTCGTGTGTGTTGGTGTGTGTGTGTGTGTGTTCCGGCAGATGTATGTAATGTTATATTTCAAACATATTTATGTAAGAGACTAAAACTGTACAGTGTCTTGTGTGTGTGTCGTGTGTGTGTGTCGTGTGCGTGTTCCGGCAGATGTATGTAATGTTATATTTTAAACATATTTATGTAAGAGACTAAAACGGTACAGTGTTGTGTGTGTGTGTGTTTCGGCAGATGTATGTAATGTTATATTTTAAACATATTTATGTAAGAGACTAAAACTGCATAGTGCCGTGTGTGTGTTGTGTTCTGTGTGTGTCGTGTGTGTGTGTGTGTGTGTGCTGGGAGATCTGTGTACTGACCTACCTTAGGTGGATCATTGCAGATCTTACAGCAACACTATTTGGTTTTATTTGAAGTACAATTTTATGGCATCATAACTATTAATTTTTTGTAAATGTTCAAATGTATGTAAAAGGCTAATGCATATATATGTGGCGTATGTTCTGGAAAATGTGTGCAAAAGATTAGATAAGACAGTTCAGTGTTTTAGGAGGAATGGGTATGAGGTAGCATTTACTATGGAAGTATTGTTTGGAAGGAGAGAGTGCTTTTTTATTTTTGTTTTTTTTCACATGATTTTATTTCTTTTTGTTTCTCTTTAAAATGTCGATTAAAATTTTTTTTTTATATGATATTGTGTGGAACCCATTGCTGTGGTTTGCATAGCAGAAAATTTGTAAAACTATTGTTTTGTTGGTTGGCTTTTAAGCTTTTTTGCTTTTGTATTTTTTTTTTTTTTTTACAGCAATTTAGTGATGAGTGACGTCTCTTTGAGATATGTATTTTTGTCTTAACTGGGTTTTTTTTTTTTTTTTTTTTTTTAATTCCTAGTCATAGCTTGAAAAGGGTCTTGAAACAATCATTTTATACATTTGAGTGGGAAGTGCGAAAGAATGAAGAATGCTTTGCTATACTTATTTTTTAAAAATCATTATTTATAATCTTGTGCGTGTGCATGCATCTTTTAGGATTTTTAAAAAAATCATTATTTATACTCTTTGTGTGTGTTCTTAGGGATGAGTTTTTTTTAATCATTATTCATAATCTTGTGTGTGTGTGTGCATGCATTTCTTACAATTTATTTTTAATCATTATTTATAATCTTGTGTGTGTGTGTGTCTCTTCGGAATGTTTTCTCTTTTAATCATTATTTATAATCTTGTGTGTGTGCATGCATATCTTAAGAAAGTTTTTCGGGTTTTTTTAATCATTTATAATTTTGTGTGTGTGCATGCATCTCTTAAGAATGTAAGTGGCAGGGAAAGATAACTGGGATGTGTGTGTTTAGAGGAGGATATAATCTAAAAAAACAACTATTACTGGTAGAGTGGTGTGTATGTACCATCAAAGCTCTTATGCTCTTATTCTACCGTTTGTATATCGTGGCAGGTTTTTTGGCAACACAGGAATGCTATAAACTTAAATGAAAAGTGCATATTTATATCTGTCCATAGAAATTTTCAGATAAATTTTAAATCAATATCATGGTGGTACTGCATGTGTGAGTATGAAGCACTTCATAAAAGATCTTGAATTCAAGTTTAAGATTTGTAGAACAGAACATTGGTTTTGTAAAGAAAATGTCCTAAGATAGCCCAATATTAGCTGAATTGGAAACTTATACTGTAGATGAGAACAATCATTATTATAATAGTAATGATAATAACAGTTACAATGATATATGAAATTTATATATAGAATTAAGTGTATGCTATAAACAACATTCCATCAATATTTTTTTTCAATTGTGTTAAAGTATTTTTGTTTTGTTTTTATAAAGGTGTTGTTACAAAAACTGGTATGTGAGATACAATTTTTAGTGTTTTGTTTTTTTTGGTTGTATGCTTCATGATTTCAATTTTGTGTGGAGAGGAGGAGAAATAATGAGGGGCACGTGTACATTTTTGGCAAATCTGTGTATTGATCCACCACTGGTGGTTGCAGATTTTACAGTGACACTCTTTGATTTGATGTTCTTAAAAGTTATTGGTTTCTTTGTAAACAAAATGTTAAGACAAATGCTGTACAAATTCTGTGTGTGTGCGTGTGTGTGTGTGTGCTGGCATATCTGTGTACTGATCTGCCTTACGTGAATCATTGCAGATCTTACAGCAACACCCTTTGATTTGATTTTACGTACAATTTTATGGCATCATAACTATTATTTCTTGTAAATGTTCATACTTATGTAAAAGGCAAATGTACTCTCTCTCTCTCTCTCTCTCTCTCTCTCTCTCTCTCTCTCTCTCTCTCTCTCTTCTCTCTCTCTCTCTCTCTCTATTATAATGGTGTGTGTTCTGGTAAATGTGTGGATGAGAACAGACAATAATTGTCTTAGGAGGAATGGGTGTGAGGTAGAGTTTGCTATGGAAGTATTGTTTGGAAGAAGAGTGCGTTTTTTTTTCTTGCATGATTTGTTTCTTTTTGTTTCTCTTTAAATGTCAGACTTGTTGTTTCATTTTGTATGATATTGTGGGGAACCCATTGCTGTGGTTTGCGCAGCAGAAAGTTTGTGGAACTATTCTTTGGTTTGTGTCTGTTGGCTTTTATGCTTTTTTGCTTTTGCATTTTTACAGCAATTTTAATGTGAATGAAAAGTCTCTTGAGATTAGATGCATTTTGTCTTGAACCTTTTAAAAAAATTTTTTTTTTTAATTATTCCTAGTGATAACTTGAAAATGGTCTTGAAATAATCATTATTTTGTCAATTTTTGTACATTTCAGTGCAAAGTGCAATAATATGAATGTAGAATGCTTTGCTATACTTATATATAAAAAAATCATTATTTCTAATCTTTTGTGTGTATGCATCTCTTGGGAATGTTTTTTTTTTAATCATTTAAAATCTGTTGTGTGTGCATGCATCTCTTAAGAATGTTTTCTTATTATTTATAATCGTGTGTGTGTGTGTTAAGTCAAAGTGTGTGTGTGTGTGTTAGGAATGTTTTCTTTTAATCATTATTTATTTAATCATTATTTATAAAAGTGTGTGTGTGTGCGTGCATCTTAAAGGAATGTTTTTTTTAAAATCATTATTTATAATCTTCTGTGTGTGTGTGTGTGTGTGTGTGTGTGTGTTTACTGGCATGCATCTCTTAGGAAGTTTTTTTTTTTAATCATTTTTAATCTTGTTTGTGTCTCCATGCATCTCTTAGGAAATTATTTTTTAAATCATTATCATCTTTGTGTGTGTGCAGTCTCTTAGGATTTTTTTTTTTTCAAGCATTATTTATAGTCTTTTGTGTGTGTGTGTGTGTGTGCATGCATCTCTTAGGAATGTTTTTTTAAATCATTATTTAAAAGCTGTTGTGTGTGCATGCATCTCTTAGGAATGTTGTTTTCTTATTATTTATGATTGTGTGTTTGTGTGTGTGTGTCAAAGTCAGTGTGTGTGTGTTAGGAATGTTTTCGTTTAATCATTTATAAGTGTGTGTGTGCATCTGTTAGGAATGTTTTCTTTTAATCATTATTTATAAAAGTGTGTGTTTGTGTGCGTGCATCTTATAGGAATGTGTGTTTTTTTTTTCAATCATTATTTTATCTTCTGTGTGTTTGTGTGCATGTATCTCTTAGGAAGTTTTTTTTTAATCATCATTTTTAATCTTGTTTGTGTCTCCATGCATCTCTTAGGAAATTATTTTTTAAATTATTAATCATCTGTGTGTGTGTGCATCTCTTACGAATGTTTTTTTAAAAATAATTATTTATAGTCTTTGTGTGTGTGTGTGTGTGCATGCATCTCTTAAGAATGTTTTTTTTTTTAATCATTATTTATAGTCTTTGTGTGCGTGTGTGTGTGTGCATGCATCTCTTAGGAATGTTTTTTTTTTTTTAAATCATTATTTATAGTCTTTGTGTGTGTGTGTGTGTGTGCATGCATCTCTTTGGAATGGTTTTTTTTTTTATCATTTATAGTCTTGTGTGTGTACATGCATCTCTAAAGAATGTTTTGTTTTTTTAATCATTATTTATAATCCTCTGTGTGTGCATGCATCTCTTTGGAATGTGGGGGGGTTTTTTAGATGCAATTTTATGCAGATTTTTTTAGTTTTGCTTCTTG
>CM060347.1:6281362-6289748 GCA_030674155.1 Stramonita haemastoma | reverse complement strand
TAAAGTCATGAAACTTACGAAAAACTCTCAAATTTCCTTTGAAAAAATTATGACGTTACATTGATATCTCATGGCAGTCCTCAATTTATGTTAATGTTTGGAGGGTAATGAATTAATGAAAAAATAGGAAAAGTGTTTTCCGTGATATGAGTTTATTTCCCTTCATTAGAAAAAACAATTAACAAAGTTAATTTAGAAATAATCATGGGCCTGGAACTGTTTATAGGATAATATTGTTATTAAAGTGTTTACCATAATGGTTTCATGTCCTTATCAAAAAGTTGTCAGTGAAGCTAGTTTGAACTATTTAAATCCTGCAATATTATTTTCTGTAATATGGAAAAGGTCTTGTTATTAATGACAGTTTATTCAACCCCCCACCCTTTCCCTTTAAAAAAAAAAATATATATACATTTTTAAAAACTTGTTTTGACACGTTTATTGTTAAAATGTTTGTCACAGAAGATAGGAATTGACCCAACTTTACAAATGATTGTAAAAATATTATTACAAGCATAATAACTTTATAGACATTTTTTTTATTTTGTCTTTTTAAAGAAAAAACAATGAAAAAGTTATTGAGACATGGTCCTAAAACATGGGTATCAATAGGGTAAATGAGTTTTCCTAGAATATGGAAAACTTATTAACTGTTTTACTTTATCTGGAAAAAAAACAAAACAAAAGTTGTTTAGAAGCATTATAGGCCTACTCTGGAAAGTATTCATTGTCAGTAAGATACTATAGTTACAAAAGCTTAATGCTTTATTTCTTTTGGAAAAAAAAATCATTCAAGTTATCTAGATACATCACAGTTCAGAAACCATGTTCATTGTCTAGACAATGAGATTGTGGAAAGTTTTTCATGTATATTTTCCTCTATAAAAAAAAAATCCCTCTCACAATATTGTCTAGAAATATAGTACTAAAAACGGTTTCTTTTTAACACCATTGTCATTAAAAAAAATGTCCCTAAACCATGTTTATTGTGTATGCAATAATGATTTTTGTTTTCGATGGTAGAAGTGTTTTATTTTCAAGAACACCCCCCTACCCCATTCCCCAAAATTTATCCAGAATATATTTAAAAGTATAGTCCTGAAAATAATAGTGTGTTTTCTTTAAATGGATTGTAAAATTATGAGGGGGAAGTTATGAGATATATTTTTCCTCATTAAATTTTTTTTTTCCTATGAAGTTACCTGAAAGTGTTAGTGTCTGAAACTGTTAAGATAATAATCTAGTCATAACAGATTAGAAAAGTGCTGTGTTCATGTGGGTATTTTACTTTTTTTTGTGACTGCACATGAATTTTTTTTTACATATCACAGTCATGAAGATAAGACAAAACTACCAGTGAAATTATTTTGAAACATGTTGCGAAACCTTTTCTTTTGTGAATGAGTTTAACATGGGAGATGAAAAAATCTCGCACAATGCAGTTAATTTTCCTTTTTCTTTTTTTGAAAATTTTGCCAATGAAGTTCTGTAGAAATGTTGTGCAACCTTGTTTCCTGGTAACAAGATTGTTTGTGGAAGATAGGGGGAAATGATTGTGTTTCTCCCTTTTTAAAAAAAAAATTATTTTAAAGACCTCATTACTGAAGTTATTCAGAAATACTACAGTCATGAAACATTTTCTGTTTATTGGGTGCTTTTTTGAAAGTGGAAACGGTGCATCTTTCATGATTGTTTTTTTCCTTTAAAAAAAATGATACAAAACATTTTTTTGATGATGGACTTGAAGAAATTTCATCTGAACCCAAGTTTGTTGTTGGTAGGATGATGAGTTTGTAAGGAAAGATGGTTTGTGTTTGAAATGGTTTATTTTCCTGTCTCCTGCCCTTCCCCCTATCCTTTAAGACTGAATTCTGCGTTGTTCATAGGATGTGATATGGAAATTGGATTTTTCATACATTTGTTTGTTTTTTACACTTACCCTCTATATCTTTTAAGACTGAATCTATGTTGTTCGTAGAACGTGATATGGAAATTGATTTTTCATACATTTGTTGTTGTTTTTTTTTACACTTACCTCCTATACTTTGAAGCTTTTTAGAAGTATAGTCCTGAATCTGTGTTGTTCATAGGATATGATATGGAAATTTAAGTGATTTTTCATACATTTGTTTGATTTTTTTTGTTTACATTTACCCCGTATACTTTTTAAAAATGAAGCTTTTTTGAAGTATAGTCCTGAATCTGTGTTGTTCATAGGATGTGATATGGAAATTAAGTGATTTTTCATACATTTGGGGTTTGTTTTGTTTTTTACAATTATCCCCTTATACTTTTTAAGAATGAAGCTTTTTAGAACTAAAGCCCTAAATCTATGTTGTTCATTAGATGTGATTTTTCATACATTTGATTTTTTAATATTTTTTTTTTACTTTCTCAGTGTTATTCAGGAATAACTATTATAAACCTTGAAACCATGTTTATTGTTTACATGATTATGAGGCTGTTATGAAAGGAGAGTTTTTTCATATGGTTTCTTTCCCTTTTAACAAAACAACCTTTTATCAATAACATTGTTCAGAAATGTTAAATGTTACAGTCCTGAAACCATGTCTATTGATGTAAGGATAACTTTTATTTTATTTTATTTTTTTTACACAAAAAAATCCTGACTACATATTTCTGGGCGCATCTTTTTTTTCCTTTTGCCCCCCCCCCCCACCAAAAAAAAAAACCCCAACAAAAAACAAACCAAACTAATGAATGAAAAGCTTAGAAATAATATAGTCTTCAAAACTTGCTAAAAGGGTAATGATGCAGTTTTAATGGAAAAAAGTTCTCTTTTTTTATGTAGTTTATTTTTCTTCTAAATGAAATTTATCAGTGGAGTTGATGAAAAAAATATTTTAGCTCAGAAGTGTCTATTCCCCACTTTGTATAGTAATTGTTTGTGTGTGTGTGTGTGTGTGTGTGTGGTGTGTTGTGTGTGTGTAATTTGTTAATCTTGTAATTTGTTAATGTTATTTGAATGGTTGCATGGTATGAATGATTTGAGTGCAAGCGCTTTTTTGTTTTCTTTATTAGATTCAGTGTTAGATTCCATATACAATTATTATTATTATTCTTATGATCAGATCAAATAGATTATTGTAGGTATAAAGTGAATATAACTAGTAGTAGGATGAGAGTGGTGGTTGTGTTCGTGCTAGTTGGTATGTTTGCCTACTTTTAAAGTTTGTTGTCAAATCATTTTCAGTGTATGTGTACCTGTGTGTGGTGGTGTGGTGTGGTGTGTGGTGGGGTGTGGTGTGTGTGTGTTTTGGTTTTTGTGGTGTGGGTGGTGTGGTGTGTGTTGTGTGGTTTTGTGTGTGTGTGTGTTGTGTGTGAGTGAGAGAGTGATGAGTGAATGATGAGTGAAGAGTGAGTGAGTGAGTTTATTTTTATTTATTTATTTTATTTATTTATTCTTTTATATCGAGGATAACAGAATAAGCAATCATGTGCTTTTTTTCATCCGGTCCCCGTGTGTATGCAGTTTTGTAAATCTTGTCATCTTTTTCCCACCGGCACACGATGGCCTACTCTTACGAAAAGCGGAACAGGATTTAACGTGTGCGCAAATGTTCTGCTTGTGTGTGTGTTAAGCTATGCTTACAGCTATTAAGTAAGGAGAGGAGAGTCCAATAAGTCTTAGGTTTGGGTGTGTGACTGTGTGTGTGTGTGTGTGTGTGTGACTATGTGTCTGTGTGTGTGTGTGTGTTGTGTGTGACTCTGTGTCTGTGTGTGTGTGTGTGGGGTGTGTGTGTGTGTGTGTGTGACTCTGTGTGTACGTGTGACTCTGGTGTGTGGTGAGATTCTGTGTGTGTGAATTGGTTATGAAACAAATATTTTCTTCAAACTGAAAGGAAAACCGGACTTTTTGGTGAGGGCTGAAAGAGTTTTTTTCTGTTTGACTTTTTGTTGTTACATTGATTTAAAAAAAAAACAACAACAAATATTACTGTCTCATGTGAATTGAAATTCCAAATTCTTTAACAGCCTGATGGGGATTTTTTTCCCCATACAAGTGTTTAAGCTTCTTTCTTTTTGTAACTTAAGTGGTCTGAAAATGGCCTAATGCTATATTTTTATGCCTACATGTAAATGGAAAGTTCAGTTTTTGAGTGATGGATGCTGTGTGTATGGTTTTTCAGTTATCTGCATTTTGATTATTTCTGTACTTGTTTTCAGTGGCGCATTAGATTTTACAACGGCGCTTTGGATTTGTTGTTAACTATGAATAATTTTACATGTATTTTTGTAAAGTGTCGACAGATTCACACAAGAGGAAAATGTTGCAAATTAGGTGTGTGTGTGTGTGTGCTCGATTCATTTTACTTTCTTTTCACGAAATGTGATATTAACATTTTAAAAAAAAAAAAAAAGAAGAAAAAAGTATGTGGGGAAGGGGTTGGGGGTAGGAGGAGGAGTTTTGAAAGTGAGGAAGGGATTAATTCACTAAATCTACACAGAACAGTTAAGAAAAAATAACAAAATGAAATAAAAAACAAATGTAAATAATTCTTGAATACAGAATAGTAAAAATCCAAATTCTAAACAGAATCTTAACGCATGAACAATTATTAATATATTAACATTAATTTATTAATTGACCCTTTTGTATTTTTATCTGTTTTTAAAGTTTGTAGTCAAATCATTATTGGTGTGTGTGTGTGTTTCTGTGTAAATATATAGTTTGATCATTTATTTCTTTATTTTATTTAAATTTATTCTTTTTTGTCGAGGATAACGGAATCTACATCAAATCCTGGTAAAGTTTTTATCAACCCTGATAGTAGATACTGTCCAATAGAAGAGTATTACAGATTTAACAACGCTTAAAGTAGTGATATAATGATGAAAAATTTTAAAATCATTTTTTATGAATAAGGGATGAAAAATTCTTGATGTATACATTACTATTTTTAAGCATGGGGGAAATTGATGTAAAAGATGATGCTATGTAAAATGTAGTTCTGTGTCTTTGTGTGTAGAGGGAAATTTGGTTGTGAAACAAATGTTTTGTTACAAACTGAAGGGCCAAGGGGATTGTTTGGTTAGGGGTTGAGATGAGTTTTTTCTGATGAAGTTGATTTTTTATTTTCTTCGTCTTCTTTTTTTTTTTTTTTTTTTATTTTTAAACAAATATTGTCATGGGAATAGAAAACCAAGTTCTGAAATAGTCTGATGGCGATTTTTCCCATATATGTTTGTTTTTTTCTTTTTGTATCATGCGTGGCCTAATACATTGTTAATACCTAATCTAAATGAAAAGTGCAGTTCTATGAATGATAGATGCTGTGTATGGTTTTCAGTTATTTGCACTTTGATTATTTCTGTACATGTTTTAGTGGCGCAATACAGATTTTACAACAGCGCTTTTGGTTTGTTGAGAACTAATGAATAGTTTGCTATGTAATTTTGTAATGTGTTGCGACAGATGAGGCTTTTCAAACAGCTCTGTGGTGTTTTGTGTGTGTGTGTGAGTGAGTGAGTGAGTGTGTTTCCGGCAGATCTATGTAATGCTATATTTCAAAAGTATTTATGTAAGAGACTAAAACTGTACAGTGGTGTGTGTGTGTGTGTGTGTATATGTTGTGGTGTGTGTCTTGTGTTGTGTGTCTTGTGTGTGTGTGTTCTGGCAAATCTATGTAATGTTATATTTCAAACGTATTTATGTAAGAGACTAAAATGTACAGTGGTGTGTGTCTTGTGTGTGGTGTGTGTGTCTTGTGCTGTTTGTGTTGTGTGTCGTTGTGTGTGTGTGTTTCCAGCAGATGTATGTAATGTTATATTTCAAACATATTTATGTAAGAGACTAAAACTGTATATGGTGTGTGTGTGTTGTGTTGTGTGTTGTGTTGTATGTGTGTGTGTTCTGGCAGATGTATGTAATGTTATATTTTAAACATATTTATGTAAGAGACTAAAACTGTATAGTGTGTTGTGTTGTGTGGTGTTCCGGCAGATGTATGTAATGTTTATATTTTAAACATTTTATGTAAGAGACTAAAACTGTATAGTGTCTTGTGTGCGTTTTGTGTTGTGTGTGTCGTGTGTGTGTCAAGTGTGTGTGCATGTTCCGGCAGATGTATGTAATGTTATATTTTAAACATATTATTTATGTAAGAGACTAAAACGGTACAGTGTTGTGTGTGTGTGTGCGTGTTCCGGCAGATGTATGTAATGTTATATTTTAAACATATTTATGTAAGAGACTAAAACTGCATAGTGCCGTGTGTGTGTTGTGTTGTGTGTGTGTCGTGTGTTTTGTTGTGTGTGTGCTGGCAGATCTGTGTACTGATCTACCTTAGGTGGATCATTGCAGATCTTACAGCAACACTCTTTGGTTTGATTTTTAACGACAAATTTTTATGGCATCATAACTATTAATTTTTTGTAAATGTTCAAATTTATGTAAAAGCCAAATGCATTATATTATATGTGGCGTATGTTCTGGAAAATGTGTGCTAAAGATTAGATAACAGACAGTTCAGTGTTTTAGGAGGAATGGGTGTGAGGTAGAATTTACTATGGAAGTATTATTGGAAGAGAGTGCTTTTTTATTTTTGTTTTTTTTCACATGATTTTATTTGTTTCTCTTTAAAATATTTTTTATATGATATTGTGTGGAACCCATTGCTGTGGTTTGCATAGCAGAAAATTTGTAAAACTATTGTTTTGTTGGTTGGCTTTTAAGCTTTTTTGCTTTTGTATTTTTTTTTTTTTACAGCAATTTAGTTATGAGTGACGTCTCTTTGAGATATGTATTTTTGTCTTAACTGGGTTTTTTTTTTGTTTTTTTTTAATTCCTAGTCATAGCTTGAAAAGGGTCTTGAAACAATCATTTTATACATTTGAGTGGGAAGTGCGAAAGAATGAAGAATGCTTTGCTATACTTATTTTTTTAATCATTATTTATAATCTTGTGCGTGTGCATGCATCTTTTAGGATTTTAAAAAAAATCATTATTTATACTCGTTGTTGTGTGTGTGTGTGTGAGTGTGTCTTAGGGATGAGTTTTTTAAAAATCATTATTCATAATCTTGTGTGTGTGTGTGCATGCATTTTCTTACAATTTTTTAAAATCATTATTTATAATCTTGTGTGTGTGTGTGCATGCATATCTTAGGAAAGTTTTTTGTGTTTTTTTTTAATCATTTATAATTTTTGTGTGTGTGCATGCATCTCTTAGGAATGTAAGTGGCAGGGAATGATTGCTGAGATGGGTGTGTTTTAGAGGAGGATATAATTTCTTTTAAAAAACTATTACTGGTAGAGTGGTGGTGTATGTACCATCAAAGCTCTTTTGCTCTTATTCTACCGTTTGTATATCGTGGCAGGTGTTATGGCAACACAGGAATGCTATAAACTAGAATAAGTGCATATTATATCTGTCTGTAGAAATTTTCAGGTACATTGTAAATCAATTTCATGGTGGTACTGCATGTGTGAGTATGAAGCACTTCATAACAGATCTTGAATTCAAGTTTAAGATTGGTAGAACAGAACATTGGTTTTGTAAAGAAAATGTCCTAAGATAGCCCAATATTAGCTGAAATTGGAAACTTATACTGTAAATGAGAACAATCATTATTATAATAGTAATGATAATAACAGTTACAATGATATATGAAATTTAATATATAGAATTAAGTGTATGCTATAAAACAACTCGATCAATTTTTTAAAAAGTTGTGTTAAATAAAAAAAAAAATTTTTTATAAAGGTGTGACAAAAACTGGTATGTGAGATACAATTTTTGCAGTTTTTTTTTTTTTTTTTGGTTGTATGCCTCATGATTTCAATTTTTGTGTGGAGAGGAGGAGAAATAATGAGGGGCATGTTGTGCATTTTTTGGCAAATCTGTGTATTGATCCACCACTGGTGATTGCAGATTTTACAGTGACACTCTTTGATTTGATGTTCTTAAAAGTTATTGGTATCTTTGTAAACAAAAATGTTAAGACAAATGCTGTATAAATTCTCTGTGTGTGTGTGTGTGCTGGCAGATCTGTGTACTGATCTACCTCAGGTGGATCATTGCAGATCTTACAGCAACACCCTTTGATTTGATTTTTAACTACAATTTTATGGTATCGTAACTATAATTTCTTGTAAATGTTCATACTTATGTAAAAGGCAAATGTACTCTCTCTCTCTCTCTCTCTCTCTCCTCTCTACTCCTCTCTCTCTCTCCTCCTCTCTCTCTCTCTCTCTCTCTCTCTCTCTCTCCTCTCTCTCTCTCTATTATAATGGTGTGTGTTCTGGTAAATGTGTGGATGAGAACAGACAATAATTGTCTTAGGAGGAATGGGTGTGAGGTAGAGTTTGCTATGGAAGTATTGTTTGGAAAAGAGTGCGGTTTTTTCTTACATGACTTTTTGTT
>CM060347.1:6273862-6276362 GCA_030674155.1 Stramonita haemastoma | reverse complement strand
CGTGTGTAATAAACTTTATTTAGATAAATGAAATATAACTTAATTTAGGTTGTAATAGATTGTAAGGCATATGATGGTTTGAACACGATTACCTAACGGCTAGCCTAACGCTCGTTCTTTGTTTTAACGAATTTGAATCTCGTCGAACTGAATTTTATAAAATGCAGACATTTAAGTATCGATTTATGGTATATTTTGGGTTTATATATGAATGAATATTAGGTCGGATTATGTTAATATAGATAATTTGTATTATTAGAGATTGTTTAATTTTTCGATGTACGACTGCTTCATAAGCAAGGCTTATGCAATGCTGATGCGCACGCAGTAGATCGGAAATTGTGTTTTCGCATCGTTATTTAATTATTAATATCTCATCTCATGGACACTGCTAGCTAATAATATGCATATGTATACAATTTGTGAATTATATTCTTCCTTTTATATACATTAAGTATTAGGCTCTGCTGGACTCCTAGTGTTTTATTATTGAAAGTTACAGTGAAAACTTGTTAAAAGTGTGTAGACTCAGAGGCTTTAATTGCCTTTAGCTCGCAGTTAAATAGTTGTTGTGTAAAGTGCGTTAATGCATTTTAAAGCTTGTGTTTCCTAGTTTATTTTGATGTATAACATGTTTAGCTTTGTTGCGCGGACAGCGAGATAATCACTGTTGAAGCTGCGTAAGGAAACACAAATTTCCTCCATTTTAGGTTGGAAGTGGCCGAATTGTCTGCTCCCTGCGCGGCGCTGTCTTTGCAGTCCGTGTGGAGGGTATATATTTAGGGGTGGTCAGTGTAGTTGGTCAGTGCAGAATAGGCCTAGTAGGCCTAGGGTCCAGTAGAGCACAGGAGCGGAGCAGAGCGGTGACCAAATAAAGAACAACCCACGCCCAGCTGCTGTTTTCACCCGAGTCTTCCTTTGCCTGGCTGCTGTACATTGTTCCTCTACTTTCCCTGTCCTCTATCCTTGCTATTCGGCTCATCACATATATGTGTGTATATATATGTGTGTGTAATATACATATATATATTATATATATATATATATATATATATATATATATATTGTGTGTGTGTGTGTATATATATGTATGTTTATATATATAATATATATATATATATATATATATATATATATATATATATATATATATTGCTGGTATAAACTGGGATCTGTGATTACGATATCTCTCTCTCTAAGACACAGATATATAGATATATAGATATATAGATAGATATAGATAGATATAGATATATATATATATATATATATTATATATATATATATATATATATATACAAAACCCATTTACATAAGTTAATAAAAGATTGGAAGCAAGGAAGAAAATCATTGATTTTTAACATGTATGTATACATCATTACATGCATATATGTAGATGCACTTGTTTATGTTTGTCAAATTCATTGAACATTTCTTCACAATATATGATGTTAGACAAAAGGGAAAAAGTTTGGTGGGAGTTGGCAGACGTGTATAGTTTTACCAAAAAAAAAAAGAAAAAAAGCTCAGGTTCTAAATAAGTTATAAAAAATCAAGAGATTTTATATGACTGAACTACAGTAAACAGGAACATAAAAATTTTTACCATGTCTAACAAAAAGTGATAACAATGAATTATGTAAAGAATATTTCAATGACTGGATTATGATCAACAGTAAGGAAAAGGTATCAGTCAATGTACAGAACAAAAAAACCCAGCCCCCCCCTCCCCCCCCCCCCCCCCCCCTCTCCCTAAAAAAAAAAAAAGGAAAAAATATACAAATCGCAAAAACAGTAACAGATTTCAAAACAATACTTGACAAAAGGAAGAATGCCCAGGATTAGTTTGTTACTGTAGTGTGTGCGCATTCAAAAAGCTTGACTGTGTTTTTGCCCTTTTTTTTCTTTTCCCCTTTTGGGACATTAAAAAAAAGAAAAAAAAAATGTGCAATCACACTGGTGTCAAAAATTACTTTGTTTGGGGAATTTTTATATGGAAAAAAAATCCCCTAAACCCTATTTACATGTTTAATTTCAGCTGTCAAAAAGTTGGTCCTATGTACAATAGATAGTTGTCACTGGGTCAAAAGAAAAGCACTCAAGAAATTGCCATGACTGAAGTGGGACACAACACGGAATGAATTTCCTGTTTCACTGAAAAATTTAAATTTTTTTCAAGGGCATCAATTCAAATGAGGATTATTTTTTTATTTATTTATTCTTTTATATCGAGGATAACAAAAACAATCTTGGCTTTTTTTTCATCCGTTCCCCCGGTGTATGGGAGTTGTGTAAAACTTGTCATCTGTTCCCCCCCGGGACACATGGCCTACTCTTACAAAAGGGAACAGGATTTTAAAGTGTGCGCAAGATGTTCTGCGGCGTTCGCAACGGGCCCCGGTTTAAAGTCTCATCCCAAGGACTTTTGGGAGAGTGGAAACACACGATGTTAACTCCAGGAAAAAAATTTTCTCACCGACCGAACCCGGTCTTCAAATTT
>CM060347.1:6248531-6266774 GCA_030674155.1 Stramonita haemastoma | reverse complement strand
GCACGAGGCAAAGAGAATAATGAGAAGAAAGGTTTGCAGACCAGGCAGACAGACCAGCGTCAGACTTCATCTGTGCCCTCTGCCATAGGGACTACTGTCTGTCATTCCTGTGTCGGACTGGCCAGCCACAACCGATGCTGTACCAGAATTAACTAACACTTAGAGCGCGACTCCAATAGTCATAGGAGAGTGAAGGCTGCCAAGTATGCCGATATTAACAGAGAGAGGAATCAGCTTGTTCAACAGTTAATGAATCCATGTGTTAGTACTCGGATTATTCACACGTTTTACCAGATCAAGGAATCAGCTTTTGTATTGGTCGATGAATGTTTCAATAGTCGAGGAGTCAGCGTGTCAACAAGTAACGTTTCAGCAATCAATTAATCAATCAATCAATCAATCAGTCAGTCAATCAATCAATCAATCAATCAATCAATCAATCAGTCAGTCAATCAGTCAGCCAATCAATCAATCAACCAATCAATCAACCAATCAATCAACCAACAATCCAACGATGAACTGAAATAGTCTATCTAATCAACGTTAGAACAAAGAAAGCTATGTGCCCAGATCAATCAATCAATCAATCAATCAATCAATCAATCAATCAATCAATCAATCAATCCAATGATGAACTGAACGAGTCTATCTAATCAATGTTAGAACAAAGAAAGCTATGTGCCCAGATAATATCTCATCCATTCATTCATCCATCAAACGTTTTATCAACATCCATCTGTTCATGAAATCAACGTTTGATAAACAGAGCACGTGGGTTTTATTATTATTATTATTATTGTTATTATTATTATTATTATTATTATTATTATCATTATTATTATTATTATTATTATTATTATTATTATTATCATTATTATTATTATCTTTAATCAACTAACACATTTTAACAGCCACGTCATCAACGTCACAGACGTGGTGTCTTCATTTTACAGAGGGAGGGGGGAGGGGGTAGGGGGGGGAAGCAAATCATATGCACCACCCTTCCCCTCACTCTGCCCCGTCCCACCCCCACCCCTACCCCCCTGCCCCCTGCCCCCAAAGCAAATCGTGACGATGTACATGGGATTGTGTGTGTGTATATGCGGGGTGTAAGGAACCTCTTTCTCAGTCTAGATATAAAATATACGGCCCCCTGTAGTTGGAGGGACTATGGACATGGATTGCGGATGACTGACTGAAAGGACAGATCCCTGTCATGTCAGGCGTTCATTCATTCATTCATTCATTCATTCATTCATTCATTCATTCATTCATTCTTCAGAGCTTTAAAGCCTTAAAGCGGGGGGATAGAGCCATGGACTTTGACACACATGTGACAGACAATATTATTTATCATTATTAATTTCTAGTCACTCAGAGTAAAAAAGAGGTTGTATTGAAGAATGTATTGTATATTAGCATTTCAAATTAATAACACACACATATATAAAAACAAAACAGACAAAAAGAAAAGTGGGTTGACACAAACAAAAATATCCACAGTAACATCACTGTCATCCTTTCTATCACCCTTTTCCCCTCCCCTCCCTGACTCCCCCACCCCCCACCCCAAACCCCCCACCCCAAACCCCCCACCCCAACCCCAAAATCAAAGAAAACCAAAAAAGAATAAACCCCAAAGAAAATAAAACCAAAAAACCCCAAAAAGATAAAACGGATACCCTCCTCCCCCCCCGTCTTCCCTCCAGATGATGCAATAGAGAAAAACTTAATTTGAAAACAGCATAAAAGAAAACGAATATAAGGAAGAAGAACCCCCTCCCTCCCCCCCCCTCACCCCGACTATCCAACCAACTTCCTAACCAACTTCCCACTCCCATATCATCCCCCCTCCCCCCAATCTCCCCAAATAAATAGGATTGAAACTACAGCCAAAATAAAAACTATATATATATAAAAATCAAGAAAAAAAAACCCATCACTACCACATTAAATTGAAAGCTCTGAAGCCTGCTCATAATTATATGCGTCCAAAAAAAAATCTGTTTTCAGTTTCAAAACAACAAAAACAAACAAAAAAAGTACCGTTTTTTCATGCAATTTAGTAGAACGTGCAATTTAGTGCATGTTAAAGATGTCACAGGCAAAAAAATATTGCTATACAGTTCAACACAATGTAACGCATTAAAAAGTGATGTAACACAAAACCCACGGATATTGTACGAGAATGTAATAGAATAAATACATAAAAAGTCATATCTTACGCCAAGCAACCTCCTCCCCCCTCCCCCGCCCCAATATAAAACCATGGAATGCGACAGAACGCCAAAGTGTAATGAAGGACAATGCAAACCCATCATTGTGAAATAAAGTACAGCACAGTAAAGTAAAATAGTACTCATATAGACTAACACTATACCCAAATTGGTACAAACAACCCAACCAACCAACCAGCCAAACCTAACAAACCAAACTGAATTAAACCCAGCTGACAACCAACCCAACTGAACCCAATCCACCGAAACCAAACCAACCCCAACCAAACCCATTCCAACTAAACCCATCTCAATCAAAACCAAACCAACCCAACCCAGCCCACCGCACCCCACCCCACCCCAATTAAACCCACCCCAACCCACCCACCCCCTACTAAACTCACCACGCCCAATTAAACCAACCCAACTAAACCCAACCCACCCAACTAAACCCACCCTACCCCACCCACCCCAATTATTTAACCCAGCCCAACCCAACCCACCCAACACAACCCAGCCTAAACCTTATCCTACCCCACCAGCACAAGAATAACAGACCCAAAACCAAACAAGGACCTACTAGTTTTAAAAAGGTATATATATAACAAAAGGTAAAGGTGTCCCATAACCTAGGCGGTCGTAGGGGAGCGAGGCATCAGAGACCTCAACTTCTTCTCTAGGGGGCCAGCATATTGAGGGCAGTGGCGCCCCATCTTCTCTCCCTCGCTGCTTTACCTTCCCTGACCCTAAAAGAGGGCAGGTACGTACCCATTGACAGCTGGGTGAACTGGGGGGGGAACTGTACGGGTAGCCAAGGCGCGCAAACGGTCAGCCATATACATTGGTAACCACGCTCGACGCTGCTTAACCATTGGCTGGGGGAAAGCGAGCGCTCTGACCACTGCGCTATCCCGCCCCAGCACATGAAAATAACAGACTAAAAACCAAACCAAAGGACCTACTAGGTCTAGCTCTTTGAAATCGGATGCTGACATAATGCGAAACGTATACTACAGCAGAAACAAAAGTCAACAACAACAACAACACAATAACAATAAGATGAATGACCTTTTTGTGTTTTTTTTTTTCCCTTTTGCTTTGACCTGTATAACTGCTTAGATCAACCTGATTTCGTTGGAACCCGACTAATGGTTCTTGTGTCTAAATAAAAGAACACAGACACTCTTCATAGCGCGTACGGTGCGCGGTCGCAGCAGCTGTTTAAAAGATTTTAAACCTCCCACCCTCCCCCCCCCCCCCAAAAAAAAAGACCCCACCTCCAAACAATAACAGTGAAATAAAATAAAAAACAAACAACAAGTAAGCTGTGAATGACTAAGGGTCATTTTCATGACAGTACTGCAGACAATTTTTATATAGTTAAAAAAAAAAAGACCAAAAAAGATGATGATGATGATGATGATGATGATGACGACGACGATGATGATGATGGTTATGATGATGATGGTGATGATGATGAGAACTTCGACGACGATGATGATGATGGTTTTATGATGATGATGATGATATCATAAGAACTACGCCGACGATGAAGATTTTTTAATAATGTGAAAGAAAAAAAATCAGAAAGCGATCAGCCACAGATAATGACTTGTACGTTTTTCTCTTCTTCTTTTTTTTTTGACAGCAAATGTTAGACATGAAACTGTTGCAGATCAAAAGAAAACAGAAACAAAGAAACAAATCAAAAGAAAACAAAAAACAAAAAGCAAGAAACAAAAAAAAAACCCAACAAAAACGAACGCACAAAACCAACTTGAACAAAAAAGCAGTCTCTTGAAAAAAAATCTTTCCATATATATATATATATTTTTTTTTCTATATTCGCCATTTTCAAAGACCATAGCAAATGTGCAGCCTGCCACCTGGTTTCAAAATACAGCAAAATGTCTCATCTCTTTCTCCTTTCCCTGTGTTTCCCTTAAAAAATGGTGGTTGCGTAGTCCTAGTTTCTCCTTGTGTGTGTGTGTGTGTGTGTGTGTGTGTGTGTGTTGTGTTGTGTGTGTTGTGTGTGTGTGGTGTGTGTGTGTGTGTGTGTTGTGTGTGTGTGTTGTGTGTGTTGTGTGTGTGTGTGTGTATGTGTGTGTGTGTGTGTGTGTATGTGTGTATGTGTTGTGTGTGTGTGTGACTGTGGTTTGTATGATATTAATGTGTCTTGATTGCTTGTGTGTTGTATAGTGTGAATGACAGTTCTTTGAGTTTGTATTTTTTGTCAATGATTAACTTATATAATTATGTATTATCATTGGGTTGATTATTATTATCATTATCATTATATTATCATATCATTATATATTATTATTATTATTATTTATTATTTATATTTATTTATTATATTATATTTATATTATTATTATTATTATATTATTATTATTATTATTATATTATTATACTTGCAAAGAGTCTTGCCCTTCCGGTCTCAACTGACACATTCCGACTTCAAAGCAGCTCGGTTGTTTTTGTTGTTGTTGTTGTTGTTTTTTTTACAGTACAGAATGCATGATGAGTATATACTATACATGTGTCCATAACCAACAAGACATTAGTTTCTTTTTTTAAAAATTAAACAAAAATCTTTTATTTCGAGGACAGTGGATTAAGCACTCATGCGCTTTTTGTTTTTAATTACATCCAGTCCCCCGTGTGTATGGCGTTTTGTAAAATTTTGTCATCCGTTCCCACAGGCGCACATGGCCTACTCTTACTCATGGAAGTATGGGATCCTTAATATTATGCATGTTTGGTCTTCAGTAACCGGAGTAAATGCACAGTGCTTTGGATCAGCCTTTAAGTTGACCTGGGAGATCGTAAAAGGTAAAGGTAAAGGTGTCCCATAACCTAGTGGTCGTAGGGAAGCGAGGCGTCAGAAACCTCAGCTTCTCCAGGGGCCAGCATATTGAAGGCGGCGCCCATTTCCTCTCCCTCGCTGCTTTACTTTCCTAACCCTAAAGAGGGCAGGTACCCATTTACAGCTGGGTGAACTGGGGGAACTGTACTGAAGCCAAGGTGCGCAAACGGTACCCATAAAAAAGACGTAAAAAAAGAAATCGAAAACAAAATATAATACCCACCCTGAATCTATCAGAGGACACTGTCCAGATCCGAACCCACGACTTCATGAACGCACAGGATTGAAGACACAGGATCTTAACCACTGAGCCACAGCAGTCCTCATGCACTATCTCTTTGTTTTCTTTTCCTTCCTCGACTCGAGCTCCACTTTACGGATGCAATTTGAGAGTTGTTGCTCTAATTACATGACCGACACTGCAGGTGTCTTGTATCTCTCGGGGCTCGGTTGACGTCGGGATATATTATATGACAGTAAGCGTAGAGTAAAACCCTGTCAAGTAGTCTCAAAGTGGATGCACTTCCACAGCAGCAGCATTACGTCATCCTCATCACCATTGATCATCATGCAATTCCTTTCCCACTCATGGAATTCCACTTTACAGCTTAGTCTTTAGTGACTGACATGACTCTCTGACTAGGAGGCTTGATTTTTTGCCTATGCCACCTTGTTTTTGTGGCCCTCACTGAAGGTAGCCGCATTTCTTCCTTCAGGGATTGCTCTACGTCTAGTACCAAGCTTCAGTGCATCTTCTTTTCTTACCACTGTTTCATCAGCATACATCTGGTGGCGGGATAGCTCAGTGGTCAGAGCGCTAGTTTCCCAAGTCAAGTTTAAGCAGCGTCGAGCGTGGTTACCATTGGATGGGTGACCGTTTGCGTGCCTTGGCTACAGTACACTTCCTCCAGTTCACCCAGCTGTAAATGGTCCTGCCTCTTTAGGGTCCAGGGAGGTAAAGCAGCGAGGGGAGAGGAGATGGGCGCCGCCCTCAATATGCTGGCCCTAGAGAAGCTGAGGCCTCTGACGCCTCGCTCCCCTACGACCAACAGGTATGGGACACCTTTACCTTTTTCTTTTTTACCTAGTACCAAGCTTCAGTGCATCTTCTTTTATCACTGTTTCATCAGCATAATCTGGTGTACAGGTAGTTCCAGGAATATGAATATATCTAACCTGATGTCCAAAAAAATTAGCAAAGTCTAATACATGTTGATGTTACTGGCATTAGCAGTATAGAGACAAACATATATTGTGTGATGGAAGTAAAATATTTTTTTCGTTTTTTTTTCTGCATTAAAAAGGATTTATTTTGTGTGCCAGAAGCTATTCAGAGATAATAAACATTTGGTACAGATATAGTGTGTATAAACTTGTGCTTGCCACACACACACACACACCACCACAACACACACACACACACACACACACACACACACACACACACATATATATATATATTTATATATATATATATATAGAGAGAGAGAGAGAGAGAGAGAGAGAGAGAGAGAGAGAGAGAGAGAGAGAGAGAGAGAGAGAGAGAGAGAGAGAGAGAGAGAGAGAGAGAGAAGACAGAAGACAGACAGAAGACAGACAGACAGACAGACAGACAGACAGACAGACAGACAGACAGACAGACAGACAGACAGAAAGAACAGAGAGACAGAGACAGACAGACACGACAGAAGACAGAACACAGACAGACAGAACGACAGACAGACAACAAAGACAGACAGACAGACAGGACAGACAGACAGACACAGACAAGACAGACAGACGACAGACAGACAGACAAGATACAGACAGAAAGACAGATAGACCCAGAGGCAAAGAGGTGCCAGATACATAATCGTCACCATAAACAACTAACACAATGGTCCAGATCATGTTGACTAACTCCTTTCTTATCCACACATTGTTGTTCTGTTTCTTCATCAAACTTTTACCAAACATGGAGAAAGAAAGGAAAATAGATAATAAATAAATAAAATAAATAAATAAATAAATAACTTTCTGACAAAAAAACATACTGGTAACAGAAATAAACTTTTGATGATACATACTTCATGACCCAAAAAAAATCATCCCTGCTTTTTTGTTTTTGGTTCTCTGTGCCACATCATTGAAGGAGAATAACAGTAAATACTTGCTTCTCTTGTTGAAAAACAAAACAAAATAAAATAAAATCAGCTGGGAAGTATCAAGTCATCATCATCATCATATCATTCATCATCTTCTTCATCATTTATTATCTTTTTTTTTATACGCTGGAGTACACAGCAAGTGAGAGGCTGTATGATCAGTGGCTTTCTTTCCCACTCATGGAATTCCACTTTACAACTTAGTCTTTAGGGATCGACTATGACTCTCTGACTAGGAGGCTTGACTTCACAGTCCTTATGTGCTGCAGCCCTGGGGGCTAGTTGGCCTTTGGAGAACATCTCCAACGCTGACTGTCCTTATGCCCTCTTGGCCGAGAGAGTGGGGATGTACTGTGGGCAAGGCATCTCCACTATAATCAAATTTCTGCCCAGTTTCCAAAACAGCAGCTGCATCCTCTGCTGTTTTGGAGGTCATCATCAAACACAACAAACAAAACTATATATATATATATATAATTATATGTATATAATTATTATTTCTTTTAATTCTCCCTGATTCATCAAAACAGACATATTTCATTCTATCCTCCGGATGAGACTAAACGCCGAGGCCCCGTGTGCGAACGCACGCAGAACATCTTGCTCACACGTTAAAACCTGTTCCGCTTTTTGAGAGAGTAGGCCATAGTGTGCCGGTGAGAAACAGGTGACAAAAATGTACAAAAACCGCACACACACACGAGGACTTGATATAAAAAAAAAAAGCACACGAGTGCTTCTTTCATTTTTCTCGAAGTAAAAGAATGCATAAATAGATAAATAAAATAAAATAAGATTTTTTTCTCCAGTAGCCCCCCCCCCCACACACACACACAAACCCTCCTTTATTTGTAAAATCATTCTCCAACACTCACCACGGCACATAATAAAGAAAGATAGACAAAACAACAACAACAAAACAAAACAAAGCACGCAACTTACAAAACAATTTTGTATTTGGAACTATCATGGTTGAAAAAACAAACAACAAACAAACAGAATAAACAAAACCAAAATATGCGTAATTTTTGTTGTTGTTGTTGTAAAAACACTGTGATGTAGTACACACATATGAAGCATTCATGAACATCAATCTAAAAAACAAAAAACAAACAGGAAAAATACAATCGTACACATGATCATTATGTTGATCATGCCGAAATGAATCAGTATAATAAACAACAAAAAATAATAATAGTTATCGCGTCATTAAAAATTAGTCTGCAATTAATGGCCAATTCAAAACATCAAGGGCGCTATTTTTAAAAAAAAAGAAAAAAAAAAAGACTTACTTCACCTGACAGTCAAAAATTTGCAGCACATAAAAAAAAGAAAATAAACCGTGTCCCTTATAAATAAATTCTAAAGGAAAAAAAAAGTCTGACAATGTCAAATAGATTACGCTTTGCGAAGGGCCATAGAAGAGGAACCAGATCTTAGTACACAGGTATAAATGAACCTGAATGTGACCTTAAAAAAACATCCTAGTTAGTTGCAGTTTTATGTTAAGAACGTGTTAGCACCCCCCAAAAAAAACCCCACAACAAAACCAAACAACCCCCCCCCACAACCCCCCCCCCCCAAACAAACAAAAAAAACAAAAGAAAAAACAAAAACAAAACCCCAAAACCCAAAGTAATATAAGGTCCCATTATGTGCTTAGTAAATCATGGATGGAGAAAAAAAGATAGAAATTATTATGATAAGTTCCAATATGTTTTCATTAAATCAAGGGAAGAAGAAAAGAGAAAGGATTGATTTTTTTTGGGGGGTGATCAAATTGAAGTATGGATATATCTGGAATTTTGAGAAACATTTCACGCACGCACGCACCACGCAGACACACACGCAGACACACACCAACACACACAGCACACACACACACACACACACACACGTACACACACGTACACCAACACACACACACAACACTACACACACACACACACACACACACACACACACACACACACACACACACACACACACACACACACACACACACACACACACACACACACCACAGAATCTAAGCTCCTGATAAAAGTAACGTTGTGAAATATAGGTACACAGTATCCAAAAAAATGTTCATTGTTTCTCGGTTTTATCTTTTCTTCTTTGTCCAACATCAAAACAAATAAGAATCAGACCCAGACATCCCCTCACACCAAACAGCATGAGGGGACAGTTGAATGACTAGATCCACATGTCCTCCCACCCCCCTCCCCCCAAATTTCAGCCTCCAAATCTGAAGTTAAGAAAAAAAAATTTCTATGATCATGTCCAAAAATGATTTCTGGTCAAATTTGAGAGATATACATAAGCGAATGGACAGGCCTAGAACTCAACAAAACATTGAGAAAGGCAGAGCAGAGAGAGGAATGGAGGAACTGGTTGTCAAGTCTTTAGGGTCCCATGTGCCAGATAAGGGATAGATAGATAGATAGACAGATAGATAGATAGATAGATAGATAGATAGATAGATAGATAGATAGATAGTATAGTAGGTAGATAGAAGATGGTAGGTATAGTAGTAGGTAGATAGTAGTAGGTATAGATAGATAGATAGATGATGTAGATATAGATAGATAGATAGATAGATAGAAATAGATAGATAGATAGATAAGATAGATATCTCTGCCATATGTAACATACATTGGGCCATAAAGCCTGGGTCAAAATATCGTATAATATCACTTTTTGTGAACAGATGTAAAAAATCGAAGACACACTTGGGCAAAAATATTGACCTACAAGTTCTTCTGATATTGTATGCCTGTTTGCTGGATAAAATATGATTTGACCAAAAAGTCAACGTATGGAGCCTATTACTCATTTATAGTAAGTTCAATAGGGAGGGTGCAAATGACACGATAATATGTTCTCTTCTGTAGTTTTGATTAATGTGTATGTGTGTGTGTGTGTGTGTGTGTGTGTGTTGTGTGTGTGGCGCACGGTGAGGCGCGCAGCGGCGTCGTGTGTGTGTTTATGTCTGTGTGGTATACATGCGCTCAAAATGCAGTTATACGTGTACGTGTACACACATACTTTTCTCCTGTATGTACAAATTTGCGCCTCCGCAAGCATATGCCTCCGATCTCCCCCTTCCCTCCAAAACATGCATGGAACTGATAGATAATACAGGCAAAGTTCACACTTCAAGCTCTCCAACCGCCCCCCCCCCCCCCCCCCCCCCCACTCCCACTCACCACTCCCCCCCGTTCTTTTCCTTTTCTGTATTGATATCTATGAACAAATCATCAAATATCCAAGAACAAAAAAAAGTTGACAAAAATACAAGTAGTTAGACTGCGCAATGTATCATCATCATCATATAATAATTATACACATTTTCATAAACAGAGATAAATATACCAGATTACAAAAAAAGAAAAGAAAACGGCAATAGTTTACACTGCGCAATATCATAATCATGTAAACATATCATATACACAGGTAGGTACACACACACATATATATATATATATACACAAATGTACACACAAACATCCGTATTGCAGCAGGGAATGCGGTAAAGTTTCTGCGAATTGAAGGAACTGAGGAAGTGTGGAGGTACAAGGAGGTGGGGAAAGGAGGGAAGGAGAGAGAGAAGAGGAGAGAGAGAGAGAGAGAGGAGAGAGAGAGAGAGGAGAGAAGAGAGGAGAGAGAGAGAAGAGAGAGAGAGAGAGAGAGAGAGAGGAGAGAGAGAGAGAGAGAGACAGAGAGAGAGAGAGAGACAAGAGAGAGAGAGAGAGAGACAGAGAGACAGAGAGACAGAGAGACAGAGAGAGACAGAGAGAGAGACAGAGAGAAGAGCAGAGAAGAGAGAGAGACAGAGGACAGAGAGAGAGAGAACAGAGAGAGAGAGAGAGACAGAGAGAGAGAGAGAGAGAGAGAGAGAGAGAGAGAGAGAGAGAGAGAGAGAGGAGACAGAGAGGACAGAGACGAAGAGAGGACAGAGAGAGAGAGAGAGAGAGAGAGAGAGGAGAGAAGAGAGAGAGAGAGCAAGGAGAAGAGACAGAGACAGAGACAGAGACAGAGAGAGACACAAGATGAGACAGAGACAGAGAAGAACAGAGAAGACAGAGAGAAGACAGACAGACAGACACACACAGAGACAGAAACAACAGGACAGACAGAGACAGACAGACAGACAGAAAGACAGAGAGACAGAAACAGATAAAGACAGGGAAGTAAGTGTCCCAGATATTGCACAAGACAATATTCATGAAATATTTCAGCAAATTACTGATCAAATATTTGAAACCCTACGAGAAGCAAGCACGGGAGAAACTGAATGAACTGTTTCATAAATAGTTGACAAATTGCTAATAATACAACAAAACCGTTCACAAGTAGGGATAAATCCTAGATGACAACCATTACAATATTATTTGACTGTTACAACCAGTTAGTGAACAAATCATCATAAAATTCAAGGCGTTTCAACGAATTCAAAAAAGAATATTTCAGTTGCACCTTTTAAAAGAAAAGAAATGATAGGCAACTACAAAGTTGATCATGTAAAAATAAAAAGCCCCCCCCCGAAATAACCCTGATGCAAACAAAATCATTCAAACACAAAAATAAATATGTATATATGTAAAGATACAAACTGAGACATAACATTTAGCTCTAAAACTCATGATTTAATTGGTAAACCCTTAAAAAAAAGCATTACAAAATCGAAACAAGACTAAACCCCCGAATTTTTTTTTTACCATGACAATAATGAATAATAATAATAAACAATAACACTAAAAACAACCAGAAACAATAATCAAGATCTTATACATCTTCATAGAATAAATACTTCCTGTTTTTTAGTTTCTTATGTTTAGTTTCCTTTGATGGATAAATGTCAGTTTGAATCATAAGCAGTTAAACAGAACATCCAGGCAACTGGCACATGAGTGGAGGAGGAGAGAGAGAGAGGAGAGAGAGAGGGGAGAGGAGAGAGAGAGAGAGAGAGAGAGAGAGAGAGAGAGAGAGAGAGAGAGAGAGAGAGAGAGAGAGAGAGATCAGACAGACAGAGACAGACAGAGACAGAAGACAGAGAGACAGAGAGAGAGAGACAGACAGACAGACAGAGAGACAGAGACAGAGAGAGAATGAATGAATGAATAATCTTATTTTTCAAGGGTAACAGAGTAAGTGTTTACATACGTTTTTCATTCCACCTTGCCCTTAATAGGGAATAGCTAAACAATAACAAAGAGAGGGAGAGAGAGAAGGAGAGAAAGAAAGAGAAAGACAGAGACAGAGAGACAGAGACAAGACAGAGACAGAGACAGAGAGAGACAGAGACAGAGAGAGAACACAGACAGAGAGAGCTAGAGACATAGAGAGAGAGACAGAGAGAGAGAGAGACAGAGACAGAGAGAGAGAGAACACAAAACAAAAAAAAAAACCAAATAAAGAAAACCCCAAATAAACAAAAAAAAAAGAATAAAGAAAGGAAGAAATAAAAAGAGAAAGAAAGTTTTTTAAAAAAAGAAAGAAAGAAAGACGGATTAAAAAAAAAAACAGACAGAAAGAAAGAAAGAAAGGAGAGAAAGAAAGAAAGACAGAGGAAAAAAGAAAGAAAGAAAGAAAGAAAAAAAAAACACAAGAGTACTCGCTTTTGATTAAACCAGCAGCGACATAGTATAACTGATACATAAACTTCTTAGGGTAAAAAAAACAAATCAACATTGAAGGCTACAATATCTTGCTTTGATATCATTCAAAACGTGTCTTTCATGGTTGCAAAAAAAAACAAAAGATTTCAAAAAGTATAACCAATGTACTTTAGGTTTGAGTGTTCTATTTTCTCTGCTATAGTTAACAAATAGTTTAACGAAACCTGACAGAGACAAGAGACATAGAGAAATAAGATAAGAAGATGAAGAAGGAAGAAGAAGAGAAGATGAGAGAGAGAGAGAGAGAGAGAGAGAGAGAGAGAGAGAGAGAGAGAGAGACGAGAAGAGAGAGAGAGAGGCAGAGGAGAGAGACAGAGAAGAGAGAGAGACAGACAGACAGACAGAGACAGACAGAGAGAGACAGAAGAGAGACAACAGAGGGACAGAGAAGAGAAAGAGAAGACAGACAGACGACAGAAGAAGATAGAAGAGACAGAGATCAGAGAGAGATAGAGACAGATAGATAGAGAGACAGAGTAGATGAGAGAAGACAGGTTGGATAAGATAGAGATAGAAATAGACAGATAGATAGATAGATGATAGATAGATAGATAGATAGATAAAATATGAAGATAGAACAATAGCATAGAAGATAGAACGATAGAACGATAGCAGATAGATAGGAGATAGATGATAGACAGACAGACAGAACAGACAGACAGATAGAATAGATAGAGACAAAGAAAAAATACAGACAGGCAGGGAGGAAGGCAGCTGGGAAGGGAAGCAGCAGACAGACACACAAACAGACAAACAGAGCAGAAGACACAGCCATACATACAGACACAGATAAAGGACCCCCCCCCACCTCCCCTCAACAAACAATAAACTGGCAGTGTGACCTGTTTGTAGCACAGAAACCAACCAGCAAACAACACCCCCCTCCTTCAACATCATTAACAATCTTCCAACAAACAAAACAAACAACAACAACAACCACAAAATATGTACAACAAAAACAATCAATCAAAAAACAATTTTTGTGTGTAAAGGGTCCCGCCTTCATCTGATTACAAAGTCGATAATTACCCCACCCCCCCACCCCCGCCCCCCAAAAAAAACCCACCCCCCGGAAGAAAAAAAAACCAAACAAACAGCGTCCTGACTCTAACAACCCACCCTCATCCCCATCACCTACAAAACCCCAAGCCTAGCAGCGAGGCCACACAGAGCAACAGCCCGGTGGACAGGAGGGACGCACTCCCAACGGGCCTGCTGGACGCATTGTCTGCTTTGGCGTGGAACCCTGGGGCCACGCTGGTCTGCCCGTTAGCGGCGCTGACGTACTGGTCGTTGTGGTCGCCCGAGACGCTGTGAATCGCCTGCCCTGTTTTGGAAGGGTTGCCCCCCCTGCCGTCCATCTGGACTTCCGCTTTGCGCGCTTCCGATTCCGGTGCCTACCGGGTTGTTGTTGTTGTTGTTGTGTTGGTGTTACCGTTGTGGTATTCTTCTTTGTCTTCGGTGTTTTCCTCAGGGCAGCCTAGCCACCAGTTGCCGATTTTGCGCGGGTAGGATTTGTCAATCTGTGTAGGAACAGCTGAAAAAAGAAATAAGTAGAGTAGTAGTGGTATAGTGGTAGTTAGTAGTAGTAGTAGTAGTAGTATAGTAGTAGTTAGTAGTAGTAGTAGTAGTTAGTAGTAGTAAGTAGTAGTAGTAGTAGTAGTAGTGGTTAGTGGTGGTGGTGGTGGTAGTAGTAGTAGTAGTTAGTAGTAGTAGTAGTTAGTAGTAGTAGCAGTAGAGTAGTAGTAGTAGTAGTAGTAGTAGTAGTAGTAGTTAGTAGTAGTAGTAGTAGTAGTTAGTAGTAGTAGTAGTAGTAGTAGTAGTAGTAGTGGTAGTGGTAGTAGTATAATAGTAGTAGTAGTAGTAGTAGTAGTAGTAGTAGTAGTAGTGGGAGTAGTAGTATAGTAGTAGTAGTAGTAGTAGTAGTAGTATGGTAGTAGCAGTAGTAGTAGCAGTAGTAGTGGTAGTAGTAGTAGTAGCAGTAGAAGTAGCAGTAGTGCTAGCAGTAGTAGCAGTAGTAGCAGTAGTAGTAGTAGTAGTTAGTAGTAGTAGTAGTAGTATGTAGTAGTAGTAGTAGTAGTAGTTAGTAGAGTAGTAGTAGTAGTAGTAGTGGTGGTGGTAGTAGTAGAAGTAGTAGTAGTAGTAGTTAGTAGTAGTAGTAGTAGTTTAGTAGTTAGTAGTAGTAGTAGTAGTAGTAGTAGTAGTAGTAGTAGTAAGTAGTAGTAGTAGTAGTAAAAAAGGTAAAAGTAAAGGTGTCCCATAACCTATGTGATCGTTTATTTATTTATTTATTTATTTATTTATTTATTCTTTTTATATCGAGGATAATGGAATAAGCACCAATGTGATTTTTTACATCCAGTCCCCGTGTGTATGCAGATTTGTTATTGACATCTGTTCTCATCGGCACAAAATGGCCTACTCTTTCGAAAAGCGGAACAGGATTTAACGTATGCGCAAGATGTTCTGCGTGCGTTCGCACGCAGGGCTTCGGTTTATAGTCTCATCCGAAGGACTTAGTAGTAGTAGTAGTAGTAGTAGTAGTAGTAGTAGTAGTAGTAGTAGTAGTAGTAGTAGTAGTAAAAAAAAAAAGAGGTAAAAGTAAAGGTGTCCCATAACCTACGTGGTCGTAGGGGAGCGAGGCGTCAGAGACCTCAGCTTCTCTAGGGGCCAGCATATTGAGGGCGGCGCCCATTTCCTCTCCCTCCTAATTTACCTTCCCTGACCCTAAAGAAGGCAGGTACCTATTTAAAGCTGGGTGAACTGGGGGAACTGTACTGAAGCCAAGGTGCGCAAACAATCACCCATCCAACTGGTAACCACGCTCGATGCTGCTTAACCTTGGCTGGGGGAAAGCGAGTGCTCTGACCACTGAGCCATGCCGTCCCCTGATATAGTAGTAGTAGTATCTTCTGTTTTAACGTCAATTTACATTTTAGTGATTCTAGAGACAAAAAAAGAAACAAAAAAGAAGAAAAAAAGGTAGATGAACTAGAAATGAAATTATGAAGTAACAAGAACAGTTGATTAAACAATAACTGAAAATAATATCAAACAACATCGTGGAATCCTAGCAACTATATAAAAAAAAATGATGTGACATTAATCAGATGATTGTAAGTCATTGGTTATTCCACTATTATTGCATCAATGAGAAAGAAAGAAAAAAAGAAAGAAAAGAAAGAAAAAAAGAAAGAAATAAAGAGAGAGAGAGAGAGGAGAGAGAGAGAGAGAGAGAGAGAAGAGAGAGGAGAGAGAGAGAGAGACAGACAGAGCAGACAGACAGACAGACAGAGACAGACAACAGACCAGACAGACATACAGCCAGCCAGCCAGACAGACAGACAGACAGACATACCACAACACACACAGCACCCCCAACCACACACACACACACACACACACACACACACACACACACACACACACACACACACACACACACCAACACTACACAGCAACCCCCTCCCCCACAACACCCACATAACCACCCATCCACCCCACAACAACAAAAACAACAACAACAAACCAACCAAACAAACAAACCAACACACTACACACAAGCCCCCCGAGAAAAAAAAAAAAACAAACAAAAACAAAACACAAAAAACTCACGTCAAAAGCCACGTCGTTGTAGCGATAATAGTGAGTGTCGCTGAAGAAGTAAGTGCGGCCGTTGCGCCACTTGATGGCCGCGTCGATAAAGGAAGGGAGGCCGCTCCACACAGTTAGGTTGCGAGGGTAGCCCCTGTCCACGCTGTTCTCCGTGTAGCGCCAGTACTGGTCACCTGGGGTGAGGGGACACACAGGACAGTTGAGAGAAAAAGGGATTTATATATATATATATATATATATATATATATTATATATATATATAAAATATATATATATATATATATATATTATATATTATTATATTATTTATTATTTTTTATACCACTTTGTGTTACAGCAGATTTCTCTGCGTGAAGTGAAATTCAGGCTGCTCTCCCCGGGCCGGGGAGAGCGCGCGCAGCGCGTCGCCACAAGTGCAGCGCCTATCCATTATTATATAATATATATATATATACATACACACATGTATATATCTGTAGATATATATCTGTAATATATATATATATATATATATATATATATATATAGATATATATATATATATATATATATATATATATATCGGCCCTGAGCCGCCCTGGGACTCCAACTCCCCGATTTTTCCTCAGGGATGGTGTCTAAACACGACACCTGTGTGCATGCTGTTTTTAAAAATTTTGTCATCCGCTCCTACCGGCACACAATGGCCTGATCTTCCGAAAGGCGGAACGGGATTTCAGCGTGTGCGCAAGATGTTTTTAGCGGTGGATCGGTGGTCTAGAGGTAACGCACCTGCCTAGAAAGCGAAAATGTGGGGTTGGAAATGTGGGAAAGGAGGGGGGGGGAGGTGGTTTGATCCCCGTTTGGTCCTGAAAGTTTTCCCCGTCCATCCACTAGACCGCGAGTAGCGGTCTAGGTGATAGTCTTTTCGGATGAGACGATAAACTAAGGTCCCGTGTATAAAATATGTTTCACGCACGCAAAAGAACCCACGGCAACAAGAGAGTTGTCCCTGGGAGAATTCTGTAGAAAAAAACACACACCCTGATAGGGAAAGAACTAAAGTTGGACGCAGGACAAAGACAAAAATAATGGGTGGCGCTGCCCTTGTGGCGACGCGTTCTCCCCAGAGAGAGCAGCCCGAATTTCACGCAGAGAAATGTGCCGTGACATTAAGTGATATACAATACAATAGAGAGGACTGCAGGTTCGATCCCCATTAATTTGTGCCCGAACTTTTTCTCCATCCACGACAGATCTTGCGTGATGGCAGGCTGGGTGCTAGTCTTGCGATGGAGACGATGAAGTGAGTGTAAAGTGTGCGTAAAAGAAATTTAAAAAAAAGGAAAAAAAGAGGATTGTGCTGCTCTGCATGGGGACTCGCTTTCCCTGGGGGACAACATGAAAATACCAATCATCATCATCATCATCATCGTCATCGTCATCGTCGTCGTCGTCATCATCATCATCATTATCGTCATCGTCGTCGTTGTCGTCGTTGTCATCGTCGTCGTCGTCGTCATCATCATCACCATCACCATCATCATCATCTCTCTCCTCTCTCTCTCTCTCTCTCTCTCTCTCTCTCTCTCTCTCTCTCTCTCTCTCTCTCTCTCTCTCTCTCTCTCTCTCTCTCTCTCTCTCTCTCTCTCCCTCCCTCTCTGTCTGTCTGTCTGTCTGTCTGTCTGTCTGTCTGTCTGTCTGTCTCTCTTTCTCTCTCTCTCTCTCTCTCTCTCTCT
>CM060347.1:6233531-6243531 GCA_030674155.1 Stramonita haemastoma | reverse complement strand
ACAGACAGACAGACAGACAGACAGACAGACACACACACACACACACACACACAGACCACGCACACAGACACCACACAGACACAGACACAGACACAGACAACACACACAGATACACACACAGATACAACACACACCACAACAGATACACACACACACACACACACACAAGGGCCCCAACACACACACACACACACACACACACACCCCACACACACACACACACACACAGACAGACAGACAGACAGACAGACACACACACACAGACAGACACAGACACGCACACAGACACACACACAGGGCACACACACAGATACACACAACACACACACCACACACACACACACACACACACCCCACACACACACACACACACACACACACACCACACGCTCAATTCCATTAGGTTTCTCACCCTAGCCGATTTTAACGACCGTTATCACGATCAGAAGGGAATTTTTGGAGAAAAAGTTCATAAAGAATATTCCCAGAAAAATCAACCACACAATATAGCGCAAAAGAGAATACATTTCCACCTTTATATAAGGAATATAGCCTAGTGGTCAGAAACATTGCGCTCGCAATTTGACGACCCGGGTTCGAATTCCCGGTCGAGGGGATTTTTCCTCTGGAGTTAACATCAGTGTTGACTCCACCCCCCCCAAAAGTCTTTCGGATGAGACTCTTAAAACGAGGCACCGTGTGCAAACGCACGCAGAACAGCTTGCGCACACGTTAAATCCTGTTCCGATTTTCGAAAGAGTAGTCCATCGTGTGCCGGTGGGAACAGATGACATATACAAAACTGATACACCACGGGGACTGGATGTAAAAAAAGCATATGATTGTTATTATATTATCCTCGATATAAAAGAAAAAAAAATTAACACACACACACACACACACACAAAACACACACAACACACACACAACACACACACCCCACCAAAACACACACAGCTCAATTCCATTAGTTTTCTCAACCTAGCCGATATTAAGCACCGTATCACGATCAAAAGAGATTTTTTTTAAAAGAAAAAAAAAAAAAAAAGAATATTCCCAGGAAAATCACCCACAAAAATATAGCGCAAAAGAGAATACATTTCCACCTTTAAAATGAAAGAACCCTGCCAAGAATAACATACAGAAGAAGCCCAAAAGAGAAAAGAAAACATTCCTTGTAAATGATGCCCTTGCCCTCTATTTAAGAGACCTCCACCCCCACCCCTAAAAACCCCCAAACCAAACCAAACCCATTCCAAACCGACCAGAGGAGACCATTCACCTGTTGGCAATAATTTATTTATTTATTTATTTATTTATTTATTTATTTTTACTTTAGTCACATAGATTTTTTCTGGTGATATTCGGGCTGCTCTCCCCTGGGAGAGGAGAGGCGCTCGCCACAAATGCAGCGCCAACCCATTTTTTTCTTCTTTTTCCCCTCTGTAACTGTATTTGTTTCCCTATCAGAGTGGCTTTTTACTTTTATTTATTTTTTTTAACAGAATTTTGCCAGGGTCAACCCCCTTGTTGCCGTGGGTTCTTTCACGTGCGCTAAATAATGATGTGTAACACAATGGGACCTCGGTTTATCGTCTCATCCAAAAGACACAGATATCACTCTTAATGGCAACTGCCCGATGCATTGCCATGTGAGCACAAATGTGGCAGCTTTGATGTCTGATGGCACGTCCACAAACATTTTCCTTTCTTAACCAGGCCTGGGGACTGGATAGGCCAGCGGTCAAAATATTGTGCTCGCAATTTGACAACCGGGTTTGATTCCTGGTCGAGGGGGATTTTTCCTTTGAGTTAACATCAGTGCTGACTCTATTCTCCCAAAAAGTCCTTCGGATGAGGCCCCGTGTGCGAACGCACGCAGAAAATCTTGCCCACATGATAAATCCTGTTCCGCTTTTTTGTAAGAGTAGGCCATTGTGTGCAGTGGGAACAGATGACAAGATTTACAAAACTGCAGGACAGAAGAGGACAGGATGTAAAAAAAACACACATGGTGTTTATGCCATTATCTTCGATATCAAAGAATAAATAAAATAAATAAATAAATAAATGGGGAGGGATAGCTCAGTGGTCAGAGCGCTCGCTCTCCCCATGTCAAAGGTAAACAGCATCGAGCGTGGTTACCAAGTGGATGGGTGACCGATTGCACGCCTAGCTTCAGTACAGTCCTCCACTCCCAGTTCACCCAGCTGTTAATGGGTACTACCCTCTTTAGGGGCACAGAAGGTAAAGCAGCGAGGGAGAGGAGATGGGCGCCGCTTTCAATATGCTGGTCCCTAGAAAAGCTGAGGTCTCTGAAAGCCTCGCTCCCCTACGGCCACATAGGTTATGGGACACCTTTACCCTTTACCTAAAGCCAGGCGTAACAGTTCACGTTGTTTGTTTCATCTCTTCCAAAATGCTCTTTGTTTGTATTTTGGGTCCAGCTTATTCTTTAGGAGTCTACTGCAGAGCCACGTTTGTGCACTTTTGGTTAAGTGTTCGCCTGCAGCTTTCAGAGTCGATAATTCACTTCTGTGTAAAACTACAGGCCAATTTAGTGTTTGCAGCATTTAAGTCTAATGTCATTTCTTGAATATTGTCTTTTCAACTGTTGGTCAGATAAACCATTGTTTGTTTTGAGCAATTCTCGGTTTAATATATTTGGTACATAAAAACATTTAAAAATGTTTGGTACATAAAGGAATGAGCTAATTTGCATGACCCAAGGTATGTGAAATGTTTGAAACAACTTGAAGGAATTCTTCAACAATTTTTGTTTCTGCTTATAGATTCACCAATATGCACGACCTTAGTCTTCTTGGCGACTGAATTTTTTAAAATCCTGCAGTTCTGCTTATTTCATTTATTTCATGTATAATTGTTTGCAGACTGAAATGAGAGCAAGAGCCATCGCGGAATCTCAGGTTTGTGATTTCCTCCCGATAGTTTTTCAACCTCGCATCTCTAAATACCTATTCTAGTACAGCTGAACAGCTGTGGTAAGAGAATACATCCTTGCCTTACTCCCTTCTGGATTGGGAAGAACCTACAATGTTGTCTGTTCCATCTTAATGTGGCCTGCTGGTCTGTGTAGAGGTTGATTAGCAGTGGGACCAGATGCCTCAGGAAACCCATTAATTTTTGTCCTGGTTTGGAAGAGGCGCTCATGCTTTACAGTATCAAATGCTTTTCTGTAATCAATGAATATCATGCAAATATCCAACCTCTGCCGTTCTTCGCCGATATTTTACTCTTTTACTCTTTGCAATATAATTTGTTATGATGAAGAGCGAGTCATCGATTTCTCTATCAATTTTAAAGTCAGCTTTAAAAAATCTATTTTCTTCTGTATTTTTCTGTTTAGGCCTATTAAGGATTGTCACTAGTAGGAACTTGCTGATGTGGACTCATCAAGGTAAGTTTTCAAAAGTTTCTAAAAGTTTTGAGTGTTTCCACTGTTGTGTGCACCCCACAAATTCCTGCCTTTTCTGTCGTCTGGCTATCGTGCGTTTTCATGAGGACATTACATATAGCACGAAACTGCCATTACCGTTTCATAACAACCAAACCAAGCTGAGCAAAGTCAGACTAAAAATCAAGCAACCCCAAACCAAACTAGACCACAAATCAGGCCAAGCCAACCCAACCACCAACCTAAACCAAGCTATAGACCAAAGCTAGACCAAAACATCAAGCCAAACAAAACCAAACAAAACCAAAACCGAGCAAAGTCAAACAAAAAAAAATCAAGCCAAGCAAAACCAACCTAAACCAAGCCAAGCAAGCCAAAATCAAGCCAAACCAAAGCACCCAAACCAAATCCAATCCAATCCATTGCACTCTCCACTCTTCCTCCTCCACACCAAGAAAAGAACAGAAGGAAAATACCCATTCAAATACTCATCCAAAGCGCGAACTTGTCCCCATTCAAAGTCACCGTCCCCATGTAACATTTTGCCGTCATAGTCGTCAACTTCATTTCATCGTCGAAGTCGTCATCACAACATAGTCCTTGTCTCGTCGTGTGTCATCATCATCATTGAGAAGTCGTCGTCGTTGTCGTCATCATCGTTTCCCCCACCATAATCATCATCTTCATCGTCATCGTTGTAGTGTCCTCGTCATACCATCGTCACCTGGTCGGATCAGCGCGGCATGAATAATGATCATCGCTTTTCTCATCTCATCTTATTATCCATTTGATCCCAGTGGTTTCTACACATTTTGAATCGCCTATAAAACAACAACACAACAACAACAGAACTTTACAACCGCCCGTTACCTCGCTTGATGCAGCCACACGCGTCACCACCCACATCAACTGCAAAAAATTCATTATCGCAACTGCAACAAACAACCTTTCACCGTCGCAACTGCCACCCACCCTCACCACCCACCACAGCTGCAACCCCCTGAATTAGACACCCCCAGTGAACCGCCTGCGTTGGGGCTCCACCACACTACAACCCCCTTTTGGTACCACAACTGAAACCCCTGCGTTATATTCACAAACCCAAACTCCCAGCCCAAGACCAACCCTGCGAGCGTCCAGCCACCTCCAATACTGTAATGCAAGCATCCACACCCCCCATCTCTACAAAAAAAAACCCCCCGGGGGTGCCATACCGTGACTGCAAAAACTCTGACCAGAATTTGACCACTGTATGCAACCATCACCTTGTCTGCAACCACCGACCTCTACCAAAAAGACGACTGCAGTTAAAACCACCATGATGATACAACCTCGTGCTCCCACCAGGGATCAAAAAAACAGTACATCGTGTTTGAAAGTTGTCATTAGTTATTTTTTTTCTTTTACTTTTTCTTTTTATATGGGGGTAATGATAAGCACTCATGTGCTTTTTTACTTTCAGCCCCCCGGTGTATGCAATTTTGTAAATCTTGTCATCTTTTCCCACCGGCACACGAGGGGTATCTTACTAAAAGCGGAACAAAATTTAACGTGTGCGAAAGATTTTGCGTGCGTACGCCACCCGGGGGCTCGGTTTATAAATCTTTCCCTTTAGTCATGTCCTATATGTAACTCTTATGTTACCCCACCTTTTACGAAAGTTTAAAATTTTCGAGGGGGGGAGGAAGCTGGTTGCAAAATTTTCATTGTGCCCCCGTGTCTAAGGAAAGGGAATAATGAAGGGGAAAGGACCCTTAAATTTTTTTAAACCCCAAAATTTTTCCCTTTATGTCATCCCCAAATTTTCTTTTTTGTTTCCCCGCACGAAGTATCTTTTTTTTTTTTTTATGTTTCTTCACTTTAAAAAAGAAACTAGCCAGAAATTTTTATCATAACACGTCCATCATTTTAAAATTTGAGCCAAAAATCTTCTGTTTTTGTTGTTATCTTCTCTAAATTGTTTGTAAAAACGGGTTTAAAAAAATATTGTTTTAAAAAAAAAAGTTATCTCTTATTTTTTCCCAAAACGGCGCGCCCCAATTTATTTTCATGATATCTCTACTTTCTTTCAAAAAAGGGAAAAAAAATTCTTTTATATTATCCAAAAATTTTCCAAATTCGTACCAAATTTTTTTTCTTTTTTACACCCCCCTCCCAAATTTTATGCCCGATTATTTTTTTTTTTTTTATGTGACGTGCGAAAATTTCCTCTTTATGGTTTTCCCCAATTTTTTCAAATTTGTGCCAGAAATTTCATTCTTTGTTATCCCCTTTTTTTGTTTTTCTTTAAAAAAATTTTTTCATTTCGGGAAAAAATTTGGGAAAAAGCATTTACGTCCCTTTTTTTTACACAGACCCATAGTGCAGTTTTGCTATTCCGGGGCGTAGATTAAACTTTTTTTATGAAATTCCCAAACTCTCCAGATTTTTTTGACAAAAAAATTCCCCGTTTAAGTCCACGCTTTTTCTTTAAAATTTTGTCCAAAAAAAAAAAAAAAAAAAAAAAAAATGCTCTCTACAGTCCCCCGTTCTTGGATTTTCAAAATTAAAAATTTTTTTTCCATCCTACCACTCTGTTACAATTTGCCCTTTTTTTTTCTTTTTGGAAAAATAAATTTTAAAAAAAAACATTTTAAACATTTTTTTTGTTCAAAAATTTGGGGGGGGGTTTTGGGTTAACAAAGGGGGTTGATGTACCATTCGGGGCCCACTTTTTTTTGTCTTAAGTGACTGCAAAAAAAACAGATTTCTTAGTTTGCTTTTAAGGGGCGGGTTTTTTTAAATTTTTAGAGCGTTGGATATTTTAAAGTTTGATAGAGGAAGAACATTTTGCTGCTGCGCTTGGGGGGTTTTTGCTTGCGCCCCTGTGTGTTTTGTGTTTTTGTGTGGGTTTGTGTGGGGTGTGTGTGTGTGTGTGTGTGGGGGTGGGGGGTTTTTGGTGGTTTTGTTTTTTGGGGTTGCGTGCGTGAGGGGTTAGTGTTTGTTACATAATTATGTTCTTTTTTCCAAAAAAAAAATTAAAAAAAAAAAAGAAACTTTAATTTTTTTCCTCACAGATCTGAACCTTTTTGATTTTTTTTTTTCCCTTTTTCCCCCAATTTCCCTTTTTTTTTATTTTTTTTTTTTTTTGGGGGGGGAAAAAAAAAACCCCCCAAAATTTCAAAATAAAAATTTTTTTATGATAAAAATTTTTTTTTTTTAAAAATTTTAAAAAATTAAATTTTTTAAACCCCCATGCTTAAACCATTACCCCAAAAATTTTATAATTTACCCCCCTTGGTTTTTCCAAAATTAAAAAAATTCCACTTTTCCGTCCCTTTTTGAAAAATTTTAATTTTTTCATTTTTATTTTTTTTTTGTTATTTATCTTTGGTCAGTTTGTTTTTATTTTCGGTATTATTTTTTCCCTTTTTCCCCCCCCTTCATACAACAAAAATTATGGTCTTCACGTCCTGGAAAAAAACATTCTATCTATCTCTTTTAAAACCCCCCCTTTTAGTCTGGCGATTTTTAGGCCCCCCCCCCAAAAAAGGACATTTTTTAAAACCCCCTTTTTCCCCCTCCATTCCTCTCTCTCTGTTATGCCTTTCTAAAAATTTTGGGGGAGTTCAAAAGGGCCGGGGTTTCCCTTCGCTGATCGTTTTTTCCCTTCCCCCCCAAACTTTTTCCTTTGGGTTTTTCCCCCCTTTTTATTCCTCCTTGGGATTTTGTTACGGGGGTTTTAAATCCAGGGGAAAAGCCCGTTCGCCCGGGGGAAACGAACCTGGGCCCCTTTGGGGAAATTTCTAAAGGGCAAGGGGTTTTCCCAAAATAAGCTTTTTTCCCCTCCCCCCTCACCGAGAAAAGGGAGGAAAAAAAAAAAGGGGAAAAAAAGGAAAAAAAGGGGGAAAAAAAGAGAAAAAAAAAGGAAAAAAAAAAAAAAAAGAGAGGGGGAAAAGGGAAAAAAAAGAGGGGGGGCGAAAAATGAAAAAAAAGGGGAAAAAAAAAAAAGGAAAAAAAGGGGAAAGGGCAGAAAAAAAAAGGGGGCAGAAAAAAGAGCCAGAGACAGAAAAAAACAAAAAGGGGGAAAAAAAGGGGGACCAAAAAAGGGGGGAGAAAAAGAGAAAAAAAAAGGGGGGAGAGAAAAAGGGGGAGGGGGTGAAAAAAGGGGAAAAATTGGGGGGAAAAGGGGGGGAGAAAAAAGGGGGGAGAAAAAGAAAGGGGGAAAAAAAACAAAAAAAGGGGGAGACAGACAGGACAGAAAAAAGACACAGACACAGAAAAAACAGAAAAAAGAGAGAAACAGAACAGAATAAAAAACAAAATGGATGAGAAAAAAAAGCGGGGGACTTTTGGGAAAAATTTCTTTTTTTAAAAACATTTTTCCCCCCCCTTTTCCCCCCCAAAACCCCCCCCCCCCCCCACGCCCTACAGAAAACCCACACCCCCCCCCTACTTCAGGCACTCTCAGAAAATTTTTAAAAAATTTAAAAAAAGGGGAAAAAAGGAAAAAAAAAAACGACAGAGGAATGAGGAGGAGAAAGAGGAGGGGGGGGCTTTGGAAAAATTTTGGGGGAGGGGCCCCGAGGGAGAGGAGGGGGGGGGGGGGGGTTTGGGGGGGGGGAGGGGAAAGGGGGGGGGGAGGGAGAGAAGGGAGGGTTGAAGGGGGAAAAAGAAAAAGGGGGGGTTTTGGGAGGGGGAGAAAAAAGGGGAAAGGGGAAAAAAAGGGGAAAAGGGAAAAAAAGGGGCAAAAAGGGGAGGGTGGGGAAGGGGGGAGAAAAAAAGGGAAAAAGGGAAAAATTTGAGAAGCGGGTTTTTTGGGGGGTTTTTTGTGGGGGGGGGGGGGGTGGAGGTTTTTGGGGGAAAAAGGGGGAAAATTGGAGGAAAAAGGGGGGGGGGGTTTTCAAAGGGGGAAGGTGGAGAAAGGGGGGGAAAAGAGGAAGAGGAAACGGTTAAAAAAGGGGAAAGGGGGGAAAAGGGAAGGGGGGGATGAGGGGAGAGGGGGAAAAAAGAGCCAAAAAAAAGGGGGGGGGGAAAAATTTCCCTTAAAAATTCCCCCGAACGTCAAAGAATGTCGTCGTCATCAAAAACGAAGGGGGAAAAAAAAGGAGGGGAAAAAATAAAAAAAAAAGAAAAAGGAAAGGGGAAAGGGAAAAAGAAAGGGGGGTGAGGGGGGGAAAAAAAAAAAGAAGAGGGAAAAAGGAAGGGGAAAAAAGGGGGAAAAGGGGGGAGAAAAAAAAAGAGTGGGGGGGAAAAATTTTAAAAGTAGATTTTTCCCGAATGGCCCCCAAAAAAGTTTGGGGCTTTTTATCTTGTTTTTAAAATAAACGTTTAATTTAAAATCTGTTTAAAAGGGGGCCATGAGAGCAGAGCTGTTTTGGGGTAAAAACAGCCCCGGGAAAAGCCGAATTTAAAAATGTCCCCCAAATTTGGGAAATTTTAAGGGGTTAAAATCCTGGGGAAAAATTTTTGAAAAAAAAAAAGTCGTTAGATAAAATTTGTCGGGGCTGAATCAAAAAAAAAACACATTTTGGAAAAAGCATCCCCTGAAAAACAGGAACCCCCCCCAAAAAGGGAAAAAAAACCCCACACAATTTTAAAAAAAACCCCAAAAAAGAAAAATAAATAAACACAACAAAAAACACACATAGGGATATTTATATGATATTTTATATAAATTTTTAAAAATATATTTTATATAAAAATAAAAAAAATTTTAAAATTTTTTATGTCTGTAGTCTTTTCATTTTATATGTATAGGGGAAAATTTTTTAAACTAAAAAATAGATATTGATTATTTTTTAATGAATTTGATTTGGGGAAATTTAAAAATATATAAAAAATTTTTATATTTATATATTTTAAAAAATATAAAAATTTTTATATATATTTTTATATAAAAAAAAATATATATTTAAAAAATTTTTTAAAAAATTTTATATATAAAAAATTTTTATACACCTGTTCATGTTTGGGGCGAGATACTTTTAAAAAAGTACTTTAAAAAATCTCCCCGGAAAACAGAATTCAAAAAAATTTTAAAAAGACGGTTTTTTTTCTAGAGAAAAATTTTTCTAATCCCGGAAAAAGAAAAAAAAGAAAAATTTTTCAGCAAATTTTTTTTTTAAAGGGTTTTTGGTTTTATGTAAAAAAAGGGGGTTCAAAAAAATTAGGATTAAAGTTTAAATTTTTTTTCAGTTTTTAAAAAAAATTAAAAAACCCCTGTCAAAAAATTTTTAAAAAAATTAAAAATGTAGAATTACGATCACTCATTTTTAAAAAAACAACTCAAGAAATTTTTTAAAAAACACCATAAAAAACCCCCCCCCAAGGGGAAAAAAATTTTTTAAAATGATATTATCAAAATTGTAAAAAAATAAAAAAACAAAACAACAAAAACCCCCTTTTTTTTTTAAAAAAAAACACAACTTTTAACAAAAACTTTTTCCACAAAAAACACACACACACACCACCCCAACACACACACAAAAAACACAAACACACACACACACACCACACACACCACACACACACAAATTGGGCACCCCTTTTTTCTTAAATGCTTTTCCCCTTTTTTTTTTGTTACCCCTTTTTTTTGTTTAGTTC
>CM060347.1:6230545-6233431 GCA_030674155.1 Stramonita haemastoma | reverse complement strand
AACACAACACAGCACACCACACACACACACATACACACACACACACACACACACACACACACACACACACACACACACACACACACACACACACACACACACACACACACACACACACACACACACAGAGTCACCCTTCTGCCTGTGTAATCAAACGGCCCATTTGATCTGCTGGGTTTCTCCAAAAATCGATTTTGATTTAAATGAGTGATTAGTTTGATGCCATCACAATTTAGTGCATGTTTTTTCTTCTGCAAGTTTGTTGTTTTAGATGTTCACTTAGGCTTTGTTTGAATTACAAGACCATTGGATGGGTTTTTAAATCGTGATAAACATGTTTTTACAGATAGATTTTCCTTCTTGTTGTCTGTTTCTTTCAAACGTAGTAATAACGTGGTAAAGTGTATTCTTCGGCAAGAAAGTAATGACTACTACTACTTCTACTGCTAACTACTACTACTACTACTACTACTACTACTACTACTACTACTACTACTACTACTACTACTACTACTACTACTACTACTACGTCTATGCTTTGTGATGTAATGTGATGTGGTATATTAAAAGTAAAAAATGGTAAAGGTGTCCCATAACCTGTGTGGTGTAGTAGGGAAGAGAGGCTTCTCTAGGGGCCAGCATGTTGAGGGCGGCGCCCATCTACTCTTCCTCGCTGCTTTACCTTCCCTGACCCTAAAGAGGGCAGGTACCCATTTACAGCTGGGTGAACTGGGGGAACTGTACTGAAGCCAAAGCACGCAAATGGTCACCCATCCAATTGGTAATCACGCTCGACGCTGCTTGACTTTGGCTGAGGAAAAGCGAGTGCTGTGACCACTGAGCTATCCCGTGTACATACATACATACATACATACATACATACATCACATACATACATACATACATACATACATACATACATACATACATACATACATATATACATATACACATAAAAAATACATATATACATATATATACATATATACATATATACACATATACACATATACACATATATCCATATATATCATACATACATACATACATACATACATACATACATACATACATACATACATACATACATACATACATACATACTACATACACACACACACACACACACACACACACACACACACACACATACATACATACATACATACATACATACATACATACATACATACATACATACATACATACATACATACATACATACATACATACATACATACATACATATACACACAATGTTATGTAAAGGGATAGAATGTAATGAGACGTAATGTAATGTGATGTAATATAATGCGATGTATCAATAATGCAATGTATATCCAATCAATCAATGTAATGAGTGAATAGACTGTGAGTTGTGACTCTAGTCATGTACTCATTCATTGTCTTGCAGAGCTTACAGCCTTTGTTTCAATAATACCATGTTTCCCTAAGAGATGTTGTGACCTTGTTTGCCACTGTCCTGTCCCGTTCCGTCCCGCCCCGTCCCATCCCGTCCTGTCCTGTCCTCTCCTGTCCTGTCCTGTCTTCTCCTGTCCTGTCCTGTCCTATACTGTCCTGTCCTGTCCTATACTGTCCTGTCCTATACTGTCCTGTCCTGTCCTATACTGTCCTGTCCTATACTGTCCTGTCCTATACTGTTCTGTCCTATACTGTCCTGTCCTCTCCTGTCCTGTCCTATATTGTTCTGTCCTATACTGTCCTGTCCTGTCCTGTACTGTCCTGTCCTGTCCTGTCCTGTCCTATACTGTCCTGTCCTGTCCTATACTGTCCTGTCCTGTCCTATACTGTCCTGTACTGTCCTGTCCTATACTGTCCTATCCTGTGCTGTCCTGTCGTATACTGTCTTGTACTATAATGTCCTGTCCTATACTGTCCTGTCCTATACTGTCCTGTCCTGTCCTGTCCTATCCTGTCTTATACTGTCCTGTCCTATCCTGTCCTGTCTTATACTGTCCTGTCCTGTTCTATTCTGTCGATCCTGTCCTCTCTTGTTCTGTCCTCTCTTGTCCTGTCATGTCCTGTCCTTTTCTGTCCTGTCCTGTCCTGTCGTATACTGTCCTGTCCTGTCGTATACTGTCCTGTCCTATACTTTCCTGTCCTGTCCTGTCTTGACTTGTCCTCTCCTATACTGTCCTGTCCTGTACTGTCCTGTCCTGTCCTGTCCTATCCTATACTGTCCTGTCCTATACTATCCTGTCCAGAACTGTCCGGAACAAAGAATGTTTTTTTTTTAAATTCTGGAACTGGGTCAGAGTAGTCTTTAGTCGCAGACTCACGTGCGCTACTTAGCTCAGTTTGTCTGATTGGTGTGTGTTTGTGTGTGCGTGTGTGTGTATGTATGTGTGTGTGTGTGGTGTGTGTGTGTGTGTGTGTGTGTGTGTGTTTGTTTGTGTGTGTGTGTGTGTGTCTGTGTGTGTGTATGTGTGTGTGTTGTGTTGTGTTGTGTTGTGTGTGTGTGTGTTATGTTGTGTGAGTGTGTGTGCGAATGCTATGTTGTGTGTGTATGTTGTATGTGTGTATGTGTTTGTGCGCTTGCCTACTTTCAGACAGTTAGTCGGACAATGTACTCCTAGTTCCCTGAATAATTAACTCTGCCAGTGAGGTAATTGAGTGATGTTTCTTAGCCACCAGGTCGAAACATTCTACTTTTACTTTCTTGAATAATTAAGTCACGCGCGAGGTGATTCAGTAAGGTGTATTCAACGCTTGAGTCTGCTGCCATTTTAAGTGGAGGTAGGCGGGATGTTTTTTCTTCTTCTTCTTCTTCTTCTTCTTCTTTTTTTTTTTTTTAACTTACTGTGCTTGCCTAGTAGTTGAGAACGATTTTTCACTGCCTCTGTCTTACTTTCTGTGGAGCAGGCT
>CM060347.1:6223045-6225545 GCA_030674155.1 Stramonita haemastoma | reverse complement strand
AAAGAACACGGGTTTAAATGGGGACATAACATGGTTTTAAATGGGGACAGAACAATGTTTTAAATGGGGACATAACAGGGCTTTAAATGAGGACAGAACACGGGTTTAAATGAGGACAGAAAATGTTCTAAATGGGGACATAACAGGGTTTTAAATGGGGACATAACATGGTTTTGAACTGGGAAAGAACATGGTTTTAAATGGGGACAGAACAAGGTTTTAAATGGGGACAGGACAAGGTTTTAAATGGGGACAGAACACGGGTTTAAATGGGGACATATCATGGTTTTGAATGGGGACAGAAAATGGTTACAAATGAGGACAGAACACGGGTTTAAATGGGAACAAAACGAGGTTTTAAGTGGGGACAGAACAAGGTTTTAAATCGGGACAGAACAAGGTTTTAAATAGAGACAGAACAATATATTTCAAGTGTTTGCATCAATTTTTTGTTGTTGATGGTGGTGCTTTTCTGTTTCATCATTTAGAAAATTCTAGCATTGAATGTCCTCAACTTTATTTCAGGTGTTTGTCATAGGTTTTTTTTAATTTTTTTTTTATATGTGTTAGCAAAAGAAATTGGGCTAGAACAAGGTTTCAAAAGTTTACATCAATTTTTTGTTGTTTGTGGTGGTGGGGTTTTTTGTTTTACCATTTAAAGCAAATAAACAAACAAGAAAATCCTAGCATTGGATGTCCTCAACTCTATTTCAGACGTTTGTCAGTGTTTTCGTTGTTGTTGTTGGGTTTGTTTTTTTTGGTAGGTACTAGCTAAACAAATGGGGATAGAACAAGGTATCGATGATTTTTGCATTGATTTTGTTTTGCTGTTTCGCAATTTCCAAAACAAATAAATAACAAACCAAAAAAAGTCCTGATATTGAGTTTCCTCAGCTGTATTTCAGGCGTTTGTCACTGTTTTGTAGGTGTTTGAAAATAAACAAAAGGGCGATGAACAAATGGGCGATAGCGCAAGGTTTCAAGGTTTTGCAGCCAATGTTCGCCTTTCTGTTTCGCAATTGCAGATGAAAACAATTGTGACATTCACAGTTTTAGATACAGCCATCCTTGCATAGAAATTTCTCAACGGTCCATTCAGTGCCAGTTGGCGTTTAGTAGGTGTTTTAAACAAAGTGCAGAGAAAGAGGCTTGAAGGGTTTTTACTGAATCTCTGCTTTCCCGTTTTGTCTATCTAAAACAAAGCCATCCTAGCATCGAGTTTCCTCAACCGTCTTTGAAATGTGACAGAAAAGAGGCGAGCTTTGAATTTGTATGCCTTCTTTAGAAGATAACACTTCTCTCCCATGCCAAAGTCCGATGGGCTGGGCCTGACTTATCAGGTGCTTAACGGCAGCACAGCGCATTTTCGCTCACATGACAGACAACAATAGTTGCTGTCTGAGCGCTCAAGGAGGAGGAGGAGGAAGAAGAAGAAGAAGAAGAAGAAGAAGAAGAAGAAGAAGAAAAGAAGAAGAAGAAGAAGAAGAAGAAGAACAACAACAACAACAACAACAACAACAACAACAACAAGAACATGAAGAACATGAAGAAGAACAAGAACAAGAAGAAGTATATCTCTCTTTGAGGTGTGATAGAGCAAAGTTTGCATTGAACCACCACACCTTGCTTTAAGGTGTGATAGAGAGAATTTACCTTTACTTCTCAAAACCACCAAAATGTGGTGTTTAAAATTTAGTATTGAGTTGTAACACTTTTAAAACAAATAATCAACTTAGCAATGAATCCGAACTTCCCCCTTTGACAGATAATAGAACAAAGCACTCTGTCTCTGCACCTCCCTCTGATCTTTTGTGTCAAAGAACTAAATTTATTTGATATATATTTTTTTTAGATGTAAGTTAATATTTGTTTTATGTAAAATTTTCTTCAGTTGTTCCGTTATGAAGTTAGCATTGAATCTCCACATGAATCTCCCTTTGAGGGGTAATAGAAAGTTAAAACAGAGTTCACACATGACTTTGACATTTGAGAGAATAAAGCTGGCTAACGTAGAGTCTATGTCATTTCACCTAAGGTTTGCCAGAAATCTAGAATCTGCCTGAACATAAAAATAATAGGAATGCGAGTATTCAATACTAGTTCTGTTCTATCATATCTCGCAAGGAAGTGTAGAGATTTAATACTGACTGTGTAATGGAACTTCTTCAGAAGAGTGTTGAAAACTCAATACTTAACTTCCTTCTTTTACACTTTTGCGAGAAATGTCTTCACCACCTTTTAAAGTGTAAAGAACAGAGTATAGTATCAGGTTCCAACATTCTTTTCAAAAGTAAAGGGGGAGACAAATTTACATCTGAATCTCCTTATCTCCCCTTTTTTGGAGTGAGAGAAGCGAGGCTGGAATTTCATCAGCTTCTTTTAAGGTGTGGCTGATTGAACAAAGGTAGAATTTAATTTTCCCGTCGTCCCTCTCTTAGGTATGCGCGAATGAAAATGAGCTTTGCATTTCCCTACTTTGTTTGGAGTCGGAAAGAATGTT
>CM060347.1:6198958-6211458 GCA_030674155.1 Stramonita haemastoma | reverse complement strand
TCTATCTCTTTCCTTTTTTTATATATTGGTTGAACTGCTGCTGGTGGTGATGCTGGTATGTAGGAGTAGGGAGGGGGTTTCTTAGCTTTATTCCCTGATCAGGGCAAGGGCCGGATGAAAAAAAGTATGCAATGCTTACTTACTCTGTTACCCTTGAAAAATAAAGATTATTCATTCATTCATTCATTCATTCATTCATTCATTCATTCTCTCTCTCTCTCTCTTCTCTCTCTCTCCTCTCTCTCTCTCTCTCTCTCTCTCTCTCTTCTCTCTCTCTCTCTCTCTCTCTCTCTCTCTCTCCTCACCCTCCCTGGGATTTCACAACATCAAGAAAGCAGACGATGGCTTTTTTTTTCCTTTTCTTTTTTTTGTCTTCACAGCTGACCAGCTGACCACATTTATAATGCCTGAGTGTGGAAGTTCCGTTGCCTTGGTAATTATCACCATGGGTACAGTAGTCAGGTGCCCTGTCAGTCTGTGTGTCCAGAAAGTGGTGAACACGAATGGGGACAGAAAATAGGTTTAAATGGGAGCAGAACAAAGTTTTAAATGGGAGCAGAACAAAGTTTTAAATGGGGACAGGACAAGGTTTTAAATGGGGACAGAACACGGTTTTAAATGGGGACAGAACAAGGTTTTAAATGGGGACAGAACACGGTTTTAAATGGGGACAGAACACGGTTTTAAATGGGGACAGAACAAGGTTTTAAATGGGGACAGGACAAGGTTTTAAATGGGGACATAACAGGGTTTTAAATGGGGACAGGACAAGGTTTTAAATGGGGACAGGACAAGGTTTTAAATGGGGACAGGACAAGGTTTTAAATGGGGACAGAACAAGGTTTTAAATGGGGACAGAACAAGGAGACAGAACAAGGTTTTACATAGGAATGAAATAAGGTTCAGTTTTAAATGGGGACAGAACACGGGTTTAAATGGGGACAGAACAAGGTTTTAAATGGGGACAGAACAAGGAGACAGAACAAGGTTTTACATAGGAATGAAATAAGGTTCGGTTTTAAATGGGGACAGAACACGGGTTTTAAATGGGGACAGAACAAGGAGACAGAACAAGGTTTTACATAGGAATGAAATAAGGTTCAGTTTTAAATGGGGGCAGAACAAGGTTTTAAATGGGGACAGAACAAGGTTTTAAATGGGGACAGAACAAGGTTTTAAATGGGGACAGAAAAAGGAGACAGAACAAGGTTTTACATAGGAATTAAATCAGGTTCAGTTTTAAATGGGGGCAGAACTAGGTTTTAAATGGGGACAGAACAAGGTTTTAAATGGGGACATAACAGGGTTTTAAATGGGTACAGAACAAGGTTTTACATGGGGACAGAACAAGGTTTTAAATGGGGACAGGACAAGGTTTCAAATGGGAACAGAACAAGGAGACAGAACAAGGTTTTACATAGGAATGAAATAAGGTTCGGTTTTAAATGGGGACATAACAGGGTTTTAAATGGGGACAGGGCAAGGTTTTAAATGGGGACAGAACAGGATTTTAAATGGGGACAGAACAGGGTTTTAAATGGGGACAGGACAAGGTTTTAAATGGGGACAGAACACGGTTTTAAATGGGGACATAACAGGGTTTTAAATGTGGACAGAACAAGGTTTTAAATGGGGACAGGACAAGGTTTTAAATGGGGACAGAACAAGGTTTTAAATGAGGACAGAACAGGGTTTTAAATGGGGACAGAACATGGGTTTAAATGGGGACATAACATGGTTTTGAATGGGGACAGAATATGGGTTTTAAATGGGGACAGAACAAGGTTTTAAATGGGGACAGAAAATTGTTTTAAATAGGGACAGAACAATGTTTCAAGTGTTTGCATCAATTTTTTGTTGTTTGGTCGTGAATGTCCTCAACTTTATTTCAGGTGTTTGTCATGGGTTTTTTATTATTATTATTTTTTTATGTGTTACGAAAAGATATTGGGTTAAAACAAGGTTTCAAAAGTTTACATCAATTTTTTGTTGTTTGTGGTGGGTTTTTTTGTTTTACCATTGAAAACAAATAAACAAACAAGAAAATCCTAGCATTGGATGTCCTCAACTCTATTTCAGACGTTTGTCAGTGTTTTCGTTGTTGTTGTTGGGTGTGTTTTTTTTTGGTAGGTACTAGCTAAACAAATGGGGATAGAACAAGGTATCGATGTTTGCATTGATTTTTTTTTTATTGCTGTTTCGCAATTTAAAAAACAAATAAAAAACAAACCAAAAAAAGTCCTGGTAGTGAGTTTCCTCAGCTGTATTTCAGGCGTTTGTCAATGTTTTGTAGGTATTTGAAAATAAACACATGGGCGATGAACAAATGGGCGATAGCGCAAGGTTTCAAGGTTTTGCAGCCAATGTTCGCCTTTCTGTTTCGCAATTGCAAATGAAAACAATTGTGACATTCACAGTTTTAGATACAGCCATCCTTGCATAGAATTTTCTCAACGATCCATTCAGTGCTAGTTGGCGTTTAGTAGGTGTTTTAAACAAAGTGCAGAGAAAGAGGCTTGAAGGGCTTTTACTGAATCTCTGCTTTCCCGTTTTGTCTATCTAAAACAAAGCCATCCTAGCATCGAGTTTCCTCAACCGTCTTTGAAATGTGACAGAAAAGAGGCGAGCTTTGAATTTGTATGCCTTCCTTAGAAGATAACACTTCTCTCCCATGCCAAAGTCCGATGGGCTGGGCCTGACTTATCAGGTGCTTAACGGCAGCACAACACAAGCATTTTCGCTCACATGACAGACAACAATAGTTGCTGTCTGAGCGCTTAAGGAAGAAGAAGAAGAAGAAGAAGAAGAAGAAGAAGAAGAAGAAGAAGAAAAAGAAGAAGAAGAAGGAGAACAGCAAGAACATGAAGAATATGAAGAAGAACAAGAACAAGAAGAAGTATATCTCTCTTTGAGGTGTGATAGAGCAAAGTTTGCATTGAACCACCACACCTTGCTTTAAAGTGTGATAGAGAGAATTTACCTTTGCTTCTCAAAACCACCAAAATGTGGTGTTTAAAATTTAGTATTGAGTTGTAACACTTTTAAAACAAATAATCAACTTAGCAATGAATCCGAACTTCCCCCTTTGACAGATAATAGAACAAAGCACTCTGTCTCTGCACCTCCCTCTGATCTTTTGTGTCAAAGAACTAAATTCATTTGATATATATATATAATTTATATATATATTATAATATATATTTAGATGTAAGTTAATATTTGTTTTATGTAAAATGTTCTTCAGTTGTTCGTTATGAAGTTAGCATTGAATCTCCACATGAATCTCCCTTTGAGGGGTAATAGAAAGTTAAAACAGAGTTCACACATGACTTTGACATTCGAGAGAACAAAGCTGGCTAACGTTGAGTCATGTCATTTCACCTAAGGTTTCCCAAAAATCTAGAATCTGCCTGAACATAAAAATGGGAACGCGATTATTCAATACTAGTTCTGTTCTATCATATCTCGCAAGGAAGTGTAGAGATTTAATACTGACTGTGTAATAGAACTTCTTCAGAAGAGTGTTCAAAACTCAATACTTAACTTCCTTCTTTTACACTTTTGCGAGAAATGTCTTCACCACCTTTTAAAGTGTAAAGAACAGAGTATAGTATCAGGTTCCAACATTCTTTTCAAAAGTAAAGGGGGAAACAAATTTACATCTGAATCTCCTTATCTCCCCTTTTTTGGAGTGAGAGAAGCGAGGCTGGAATTTCATCAGCTTCTTTTAAGGTGTGGCTGATTGAACAAAGGTAGAATTTAATTTTCCCGTCGTCCCTCTCTTAGGTATGCGCGAGTGAAAATGAGCTTTGCATTTCCCTACTTTGTTTGGAGTCGGAAAGAATGTTCCTAGTATCGATTTTTTTATATTATGGCCTTTGTTGCTATGATGTAACATCGTCGGTTTCCTGTTTCTTTGCTTTTCCATTTGAGATGCGAGAAAATGTTACAAGTGTCGAGTTTTTGTCTTCTATTCGAAAAGTTATTTTTTTGCATTCTCTAGAGAAATAGTATATCGTTTTCGTCTTCCCTTTTTCTTCTTCCTCTTCTTAATCTTCCTCCTCCTCCTCCTCCTCCTCCTCCTCCTCCTCCCCTCCTCCTCCTCCTCCCTCCTCCTCTTCTTCTCTTCTCTCTTTCTTCTTCTTCTTCTTCTTCTTCTTCTTCTTCTTCTTCTTCTTCTTCTTCTTCTTCTTCTTCTTCTTCTTCCTCCCCCCTCCTCCTTCTCGATCCTTCTTCTTTCTTAATTCTGTTGGGAGTATCTTGAGCTCAATGCGGAAGAGTTGTTTGACCAAATTCCTCAATTTATGTCGGTTGTTTTCCAAAGCCTTGGTCTCTACAGATGCTTTTTCTGTCCGCTTTGTAGACTGAAAAAAAGAAAACGAAACAACCACAACCCAAAAGTTGCTTTGAATTTCTACATTTTTTATTTGAATCCTGACGGGACTGTTTTTTTTTGGGGTGCTTTTTAAGAAACAGTTTTATATTTGAAAAAAACTTGATAGGACAGTGTTAGAATGTGTTTTTTTTTAAGTTCTCTTTTGGCAACTCTTTTATCCAGGAAGTATATCACCAGCTTTAGAACCGACTTTTAACCATTTCCTTCGAAGTTTGATAGAAAGATAGTCTGAATTTTGTACAGTGTAACGTTTTGATTTTATCATTTTGACATAATGTGTTAAAACTTCTTCTTCGTCGAATTCTCAGACTATAACTACTGCTGTTTGTCATATAAGCCAAAATGCGTTGCGCTGCCATTAAGCGCCTATCAATTCAGGCCCTGCGCATCCGTCATCGGAGTGATGTGTTAAAACAATGTTAGCACGAAACTGAACATTTCATTTACAGTTTATTTTGTAGTAGTACAATGACGGTACAAGGATTTTTCACGCCACTGCGTGAGGTCTGACCCAAAAAACGGGGGTACTGAATTGTTCATGTTCACGATGGCGTGACATAAATCAATACTGAATCACCTGAAAGCCAGTTTTAAATTTCAAGAGAACTATTTGACTGGGACGTGAGGGAACAATTTTCTGCATTAAATTTGTAAACTTGGGCTGGGTGTGTAATGGAATGGGGCTAGCCTGGTATTTTCAATTGTAGAGGTGCGCGAGTGCACACGCATGCATGCTTGCTTAGACACGCACGCCGGTGCACACGCACTCATGTGCATGCACTTGAGTAAGTACATATGACAGCATGCACGCACGTAAGCTTACAGGCACGCAATTGTTATCGCACCCTACTTTTATGATTGAAAAAAAACACCAAAAATGAGTCATTCACTGCATGCTTGGACTCAAAATAAATGATTTCGATCTTGATTGAAAGAAAATATATTCTTGAACGATCCATCTTGTGTTTGTGTGACCCTAATGAATCAACTCAACACTTGTATTTTGGTTTACTGATCACTTTATTATTAACTGTTGACAATCAAATAGTTGATACTCTGATTCAAGATGATGAAAATCGTAACCACTTTATTATATGGCAAAGAAAATTGTTCCCCTTACTGGAAAATATAACCATTTTCAAAACAGTGCACACATTTATTGATAAGTATCCATACACACCAATTCAATCCCTTCGAGGGGATTTTTCCCCTGGAGTTAACATCAGTGCTGTCTCCACTCTCCCCAAAAGTCCTTCGGATGAGACTATAAACCGAGGCCCCGTATGCGAACGCGCGCAGAACATCTCGCGCACACGTTAAATCCTGTTCCGCTTTCGTAAGAGTAGGCCATTGTGTGCCGGTGGGAACATATGACAATATTTACATAACTGCATACACAGGGGACTGGATATAAAAAATGAACGTGAGTGCTTATTCCATTGTCCACGACATAAAAGAATGAATAAATGAATAAATATAAAAAAGATAAATCCTGAAGCCGCAATGTAGCTACCTTAAACGGTGAACAAAACGGTTCGCCTATGCAAAAATCCCACCATTGAAGGACATCAAAGCTCCAAGCAAGGGAAAACGCCAACACACACCCCACCCAAAAAAAAAATAAAAAAAATAAAAAAAAGAGAGAGAGAAAACAACAAACCCATGAATAAAACAAACAAGCAAAAAAGCACCCCATTACAAAAATTTCTAACTATGCACAAATGACTACAAAAATACAAAGACTACAAATACTATAATATCAATATAATGTATATATATATTATATATAATATTATATATATAATAATATTAATATAATATAATATATATATATATAGTATATACATTCCATTATTCCATGAATAAAACAAACAAGCAAAAAAGCACCCCATTACAAAATTTATAACCAATGTACAAAGACTACAAAAATACAAAGACTACAAAAAAAATATATAATATATACACATTCCAAATTAAAACTAATGTAAACAGTTTGGCGACAAAGTGCTCCGTTTTGCTAATCGAAAACAGAAAACCTAAACAAACATTGAATAACGAGCTGTCAGCTCTTGTTATACACAAGTTTGTTCCCCCTTGTAATAACGGTCGCTTTAAAAAAAAAATTGAGCAAATTTATTTTTTAATCTCTTCAGCTTTGTTTTCACTCTGCTTCAGTTTGGCGTTCTAAAGTAATGTTTCATCATCTTTCTTCTTTCTTTCTTTCTTTTTTATTTTTTTTGGGTGGGGGGGGGGGGGGGGGTATTTGTAAAGCAATTTGATTTCGTTGAGATGTACTCATACATTTTACTTATCTGCTTAAGCGTAAACTACTGGTTTCCCTTAAGGGGGATTTCCCTCAGGTTGGGGCTGAAAATAAATCGTAGCTGGATGCCTTTTCTCTGCTGTATTGTTGTTGTTTCTTTATGGTGCGTTGTTATTATTATTATTATATATTTCCCTACTGGTTAGAATGTGTTTAAGCCAACGATTATGTTTTTAGTCAGATCTTGACAAATCTCTCTCTCTGTGTCTCTCTCTCTCTGTATGTACACACACACACACACACACACACCATACACACACACAAATATAATATATATATAATATATATATATATATATATATAATATATATATATATATATATATATATATATATAACACACATTTAAAGTGGCTAACAAATTAACAGAAAGCTAGCCAGCTTGTTAGCCAGTCGGTCAGTCGGTTAGACAGACAGACAGATAAACAAGTAAATGAATAGGTGGACAGACGGACAAACAGACAAACACAGACAGACAGACAGACAGAATCAGTAGTGAGAAGGGGATATGGGAACCACAGACGTAAAGACAAAAAATAAGTGTGTGGTAGTCTGTATAGGGAGGGTGGTTGTGTGTGTGATGTGGGGTGGGGTGGGGGGAGGTGGGGTGGGGGATGGGGGTGGGGTGGGGGTGTATGTCCAGGCCCCTGCTTTCTGCGACACCCATTACATACCTTGGGAGAAAGATTACTATCGACCCAGACTTCATCAATTAGTCTTTGTCTCTCTCTGTGTGTCTCTGTCTGTCTGTCTATCTCATGTGTCTGTGTAGCTCTGTCTGTGTTTCTGTTTCTCTCTTGTCTGTCTGTCTGTCTGTCTGTGTGTTGTCTTTCTATCTCTTTCTACTTTCTCTCTGTCTCTTTCTGTCTTTCTGTCTTTCTGTCTTTCTGTCTGTCTGTCTGTCTGTCTGTCTGTCTGTCTGTCTGTCCTGTCTCTGTCTGCTCTCTGTCTCCCTCTCTCTCCTCTTTCTCTCTCTCTCTCTCTCTCTCTCTCTCTCTCTCTTCTCTCTCTCTCTCTCTCTCTCTCTCTCTCTCTCTCTCTCTCTCTCTCTCTCCTCTCTCTCTCTCTCTCTCTCTCTTCTCTCTCTGCTCTGCTCTGCTCCTCTCCCCCTCTCCTCACAATCTGTAGTTTTCACTTTGTGAATATATCTTATCTTGGTTTACTAGTTGTGTATGTGTGTGTTTGGTTGGTGTGTGTGTGTGTTAGGAGAGAGAGAGAGAGAGAGAGAGAGAGAGAGAGAGAGAGAGAGAGAGAGAGAGAGAGAGAGACAGAGAAGAGAAGAGAAGAGACAGAAGACAGACAGACAGAAGACAGAGACAGAGACAGACAGAGACAGAGACAGACAGAGAAGACAGAGACAGCGACATGACAGAGCAACCGATGACCAACTGACCGACGACCGACTGACTGACTGACTGAAAGACTATCTGCCAGACTGACAGACAGAGGCCAAAGTAGACAAAGGAAGTTAGTTCCTTTGTTAATCCAGTCACCCCATTTCTGTCAGACTTATCGCCTTATCTCTCCACCATAATCCCGCCGTACTTCCATCCCCCCACCCCCCTCCATTCAGCCCCCCTTTGTGTCTAAGCCTACCACTTCTTCCTCAATCCTCCCTCCCCCCTCTCTCCCTCCCAGACTACTTCTCTGTACCTCTCCGCTCACTCCTAGATACGCACATGTGCGCGCGCGCACACATACACACACACACACACAAACTCACACGTGCGCACGCACATACACACACTCGACACAAACTCACGCGCGAGCATACACACCCACACACTCTCTCTCACACAGACAGACAGGCAGGCAGACAGCAGACAGACAGACAGACAGACAGACAGACAGACACACACACACACACACACACACACACACAATATATATATATAATATATATATAATTGTGTGTGTGTGTGTGTGTGTGTGTTTGTATACACACACGCACACACCACAAACACCACACATACAAACACACACGCGGGTCTGATACCACTATTTAGTGGAAGGACGTTACACTGAAGAACTAACACACACACACACACACACACACACACACACACACAACACACACACACACACACACACACACACACACACACACACACACACACACACACACAACACACAAAACACACAAACACACACACACACTTACACTCACACACCACCACCACCCTCCCTTCAACCGTCATCCAAAAGGGTGGAGTGCACCACTGCATTTTTATAATCATGTCATGTAGAAAAAAAAAACACCTAAAAAAAGCAAAGCAAAACACCCACAATAAAAACCCAACAAAACCACAACTAAAAAAACCAAACAAACCCAAAACAAACAGAAAACCTAGAGGGATATCTGGAGTGAAAGTGTAGGATCCCTGCCTCGTGCACTGAAGTTTCAGTGATGTCTGTTCTGTCTGTCTGTCTGTCTGTCTGGCAGATAATAGGGGTTTTCTGGCACTGTGCTTGCTCTCTCTCTGTCTCTGTCTGTCTGTCTGTCTGTCTCTGTTCTCTGTGTCTTTGTCTCTCTGTCTTTCTGTGTCTCTCTGTGTCTCTCGTGTCTCTGTGTCTCTCTGTGTCTCTGTGTCTCTGTGTGTGTGTGTGTGTGTGTCTCTCTCTCTTCTCTCCTCTCTCTCTCTCTCTCTCTCTCTCTCTCTCTCTCTCTCTCTCTCTCTCTCTCTCTCTCTTGAGAGCGTATAATTATATAAATCTCAAAATAAAGAAATTTGCCTTACCTCCCCTTGCTTTGTCTTGCCATTTCTCTCCTCTCTCATTCTGTCTCTGTCTGTCTGTCTGTCTGTTTTTCTGTGTCTGTCTCTTTGTCTGTCTATCTGTCTGTCGTCTGTGTCTCTGTCTGTCTGTCTGTTTCTCTCTCTCTCGCTCTCGCTCTCTCTCCTCTCTCTCGTCTCTCTCCTCTCTGTCTCTCTCTCTCGTCTCTCTCTCTCTCTGTCTCTCTCTCTCTCTCTCTCTCTCTCTCCTCTCTCTCTCTCTCTCTCTCTCTCTCTCTCTCCTCTCTCTCTCTCTCTCTCTCTCTCTCTCTCTCTTCTCTCCTCTTTCTCTCTCTCTAGTGTGGGCTAGTCTTTTCTTTTTTTTTTCCAAACAAACAAAAAAAGAAATCCTATCACCCAGAGATAATGGGGAATGTCTTCCTGTGTAATGTGTTTGTTTTGCTGCTTGGCTTTTTTTTTTTTGGGTGCTGGTGGTAGGCCTGTTGGGGGTGGAAGGCGGGGGTGGGGGCAGCAGGGATGGTGTGTGTGTGTGTGCGTGCGTGCGCGCGTGTACGCATATATATATGAACATATATATACATATATATATATATATATCGGTGTGTGTTGTGTGTGTGTGTGTGTGTGTGTGTGTGTGTGTGGTGTGTGTGAGGAGAGAGAGAGAGAGAGAGAATATATATGTGTGTGTGTATATATATGTATATAAATATGTATATATATAATATATATATATATATATATATATATATATATATATATATATATATATATAATACATATAGCGAGAGAGAGAGAGAGAGAGAGAGAGAGAGAGAGAGAGAGAGAGAGAGAGAGAGAGAGAGAGAGAGAGAGAGACAGAGACAGAGACAGAGACAGACAGAGACAGACAGAGACAGACAGAGACACAGAGCGAGAGACAGACAGAGACAGAGAGAGAGAGAGAGAGAGAGAGAGAGAGAGAGAGAGAGAGAGAGAGAGAGAGAGAGAGACAGACAGACAGACAGACAGACAGACAGACAGACAGACAGACAGACAGACAGACAGACAGACAGACAGAGACTAACGGACCAGCCAATCACTGCACTGATCACCTGCCACGCAGGACAGGACAGACAAAGGAGAAAGAGCTCCCTGCCTGTTAAACTAGTGACCTCGTTTCTGGAGGACTTTTTTTTTTTTTACACCACCATCTTTACTCTTTACCCCTCATCCCTATCATATATATCCTCCATTCAGCCACCCTCTTTGTCTTTTGAAGTTCATCTTGCGCGGACCATCTAGCGCACACGTTAAATCCTGTTCCACTTTTCGTAAGAGTAGGCCATTGTGTGCCGGGGGGAACAGATGATAAGGTTTACAAGAACTGCACACACACGGGGACTGGATGTAAAGAAGCACACTAGAGCTGTCTGTCCTGTCTGTCTGTCTGTCTGTCTGTCTGTCTGTCTGTCTGTCTGTCTGTCTGTCTGTCTTTTCTTCTTCTTGTCCTTTTCTGTCTGTCTGGATAATCCTCGATTAAAAAAAAAAGTTCCACAAGATTCTCCCTCCCTTCCCATCCCTCCCACCCATCCAGATTTCTTCACTATCACTTTCACTGTCCCCCTCCCTTCCTTCCATACACATACTTACTCTTCCTCCTCCCTCCCTCCCTCCCTCATACCATTACTGTCCCCTTTCCTTTTTTCTTCTTTTTTATTTTTTACTGTCTCATCATCTGTGACTCCCCCCCCCCACCATCCGTTGTTTCCACGCCGCTCATCTCAATCTCCCCCACCACAGCCATACCCATATTTGTTATGTTCCGTCCCTAGGGTGTCCATTTTTTCCCTTTAATACACACGCTTACCCCCCGCCCCTCTCCCCCCGCCCTGTCCCTTTCTCCCCCCCAACTCCCCATCTCTGCCAAGTCTCCTATACTCATCTTCACTACACTCCCATCCCCACCCTCCTTAATATCATCCTCACCAAGACGTGGGGAGTGTGGATTTTTTTTAAAGACCTGATGTGTAGCGGTACTCCCCCTAAAAAAAAAACTAAACAAAAAATCTACAAACAAACATCACAGTAAGCAAAAAAAAGAAAAAAACCCACATAAAAACTAACAAAAAATCCAAAAAAAGCAAAAAAAAAAAAAAAAAGAAAAACCATCAAAAGCTTAAAAAAATGCCCCCCCTCAAAAAAATGCCCCCCCCCCAAAATGCCCCCCCCCCCAAAAAAAAAAACCCCTAAAAATAAAAATAAAAAGAAATCAGAGTGATATCTGGAGGGATTGTCTGGAATCTCTTGTGGACATAGCTTCAGTGTTGGCTGTCTGTCTGATCGGATATGGGTTTTCTGGCACTGTGCCCTCCACACCCCTCCCCTCCCCCCCCCCCCTCCTTTCTGTTCATTTCTTCTCGCTCCTTACTCTTTTTTAGCGTTGGAGTAGTGTCTCCCATTAAGGAAAAAGAAGAATAAAATAAAAAAGCCACCATTTCTTACCATTCAGGTTCAGTTCTAGGTTGAGATGTTGAGTTTTGTCTGCTTGTTGTTTGTGTTTGTTTGTTTGTGTGTGTGTGTGAGAGAGGAGAGAGAGAGAGAGAGAGAGAGAGAGAGAGAAGGCAGAGAAGAGAAGAGAGAGCAGAGAGAGAAGAGAGAGAGGAGAGAGAGAGAGAGAGAGAGAGAGAGAGAGAGAGTTACAATCTGGTTTGAAAAAAGAAACCAGACGCTGTGGTTATCTGCTCTCTGTTAAAGTCTCCATTGAAAGCGAAGCTTTTTTTTCAAAGCAGATTGTAACTCTCTCTCTCTCTCTCTCTCTCTCTCTCTCTCTCTCTCTCTCTCTCCTCTCTCTCTCTCTCTCTCTCTCTCTCTCTCTCTCTCTCTCTCTCTCTCTCTCTCTCCCCCCCTCAACAAACAACCCGGGCCCTACACGCAAAGAACAAGGAAATGGCAGCATTCTTTTTTTTTCCATATAGATATCTTATCTCCGAATGATGCAACACTGAAACAAAAAAAGTTTTACCGTTAACAGAAGAACGAAGTCGGCCTTATGTAGAATAGGCTGACCTTAA